>SZWC01011784.1:20587-51370 GCA_023375785.1 Penium margaritaceum
CCTCTCCCCCCCCTCTCCTCCCTTTCATCCCCCCCTCCTCTCCTTCACTCGCCGCTCTCTTGCCACCATGTCTTTCAAACTTTCACGATGTGCATCTTTCATTGTGACACAATGCCAACAAAAAAATGGGTCCAAGACGAGATAACATCGTTGCTAGATTCAGATGATATCGCATGGTTTTGAGATAATATCGCTGAAATGGTAGGATAACATCGTCATGGAAGAGTTGAGATAACAATACCGATATCGTTATCGCCGATAACATTATCGTTATCGTTATCGTTATCGCAAATATCGCAAAATTATCGTTATCTAGATATCAATATCGGGATAAACCAACCCTAACATGACATGACATGACATGACATGACATGACATGACATGACATGACATGACATGACATGACAGGACATGACGTGAAGCTGTGTCAGATCATGTTACTGCCCCTGCAGTGCTGATGTTGTCAAAGCCAACGCTTGCATGTGCATGCATGCGCCCCTGTTCTAGAGTTGCGATATCGAGATATCGATATCGATATCGACGATATCGATATTGATATTGATTTTTCGATATCGATATCTTTTTTTTTAACATCGATATCGACCCTCAGGGGGTCAATATCGATATCGATATCGATATCGAAATATCGATATATCGTATCGATATCTCGATATCGATATTGAAAACGGCATAGAAGGAGGGTTTTGAAGGAGAATATCAATATCGACCTTTGAAGGAGGGGGGAGGCCCATCCTCAGAGGGCAAATATCGATATCGATATCGATATCGAACGATATCGATATCAATATCGATATCGATATCGATATCGAACGATATCGATATCAATATCGATATCGATATTACGATATCGATATTGACGATATTTTCGATATCGATATGAAAAGTCGCAACTCTACCCTGTTCACAAGTGTGCATGTGTGTCCCTGCTCGCGTATGCATGCATATTTGCCACTGTTTGCAAGAATGCATGCATGCTTAAACATGTGCATCTGGACTCTGCATGTTCATCTCTGTACATGAGCAGAGCAGCACAGCAAAGGGTGCAGCGAAGACGAAATGAGAAACCCAGGCAGACAGAAACAAAAGGTATCGATCTTTCCAAAGCACACTCGCTGCGATCAGGGCTGTTAAATCGGATCGGATAACCAAACCGAACCGAACTTTACAGCCAAAACCGAACCGAAACCGACCCATACGGTCCCGGTTCGGTTTCGGATGTGCAAAGTTCGGTTCGGTTCGGATTCGGATGTTCTGGATAAATGCTCGGATCGGTTCGGTTATATCCGAACCGATCCGAACTTTGATGTTATGCTGTTCGGATTGGTTTGGTTTAGTTCGGTTTTCATACCGAAACCGAACATAACCGAACATAACCGAACATATCCGAACATACATGACCCTCTTTCCATGCATAACTCACTTCTTTCCTCCTCATTCCATCACGTTTCCATTCTGCACTCAATCTGACATCGATTTGCACTCTGCAAGTGTAGTAGAAGTTCATAATCTGAACATTATCTGAACATATCCGAACATATCCGAACATATCCGAACACATCCGAACATATCCGAACATATCCGAACATATCTGAACATATCCGAACATATCTGAACATATCCGAACATATCTGAACATATCCGAACATATCTGAACGTATCCGAACATAACGGCACATATCCGAACATATTTGAACATATCAGAAGTTTGATGTTCGGATCGGTTCGGAATTGGTTTGTTTTCAAGAATGGTCGGTTCGGTTCGGTTCTTAAACCGGACTTGAAGTTCGGTTCTTAAACCGGACTTGAAGTTCGGTTTCAGTTCGGTTTCGGTTTTTAAAGTTCGGTTTCGGATGTATCCGAACCGAATCCGATTTAACAGCCCTGGCTGCGATACATACAATGCATTTTGTCCCATGACAGGCTGTGTCAGCCTTCACGGGTTAGAGCTCACCTCACACCACATCACATGCCTGCCATCTCTGTGCCGCACTGAATATGGCGCTGTCTGTGCTACACTGAATGTGGCGCTGTCTGTGCTGCACTGCATATGGCGCTGTCTGTGCTGCACTGAATATGGCACTGTCTGTCTTTGCATCCCCTCCACTAGAGTTGCGATATCGAAATATCGAAATCGATATCGACGATATCAATATTGATATCGATTTTTTGATATCGATATCTTTTTTTTTAACATCGATATCGACCCTCAGGGGGTCAATATCGAAATCGATATCGATATCGAAACATCGATATATCGTATCGATATCTCGATATCGATATTGAAAACGACACAAAAGGAGGGTTTTGGAGGAGAATATCAATGTCGACCTTTGAAGGAGGAGGGAGGCCCATCCTCAGAGGGCAAACATCGATATCGATATCGATATCGAACGATATCGATATCGATATCGAACGATATCGATATCAATATCGATATCGATATTTCGATATCGATATTGACGATATTTTCGATATCGATATGAAAAGTCGCAACTCTACCCTCCACTCCACTCCCCTTGGAGTGGTTGACGACCGACCGCCAACACAAAACAATCCCGGCGAAACAAGGCACGACATGAGAGCAGAAGTTCAATAGGCATGTTAAAACGAATTCAAAATCGATTTTTTCCATTTTGATTTGGTGTGTTTTTTTTCTCGATTTCAACTATTTCGATTTCGACTTGATGAAACGGACATCGATTTTGCAGCTCGGGTTTCAATATCAACTCAATATCGACTATGATTTTCATTTCGACTTTGACCAGCTGTTTGACCAAAACCGTGCATGTTGAATCGAAAACAGGGATAAAAAAATCGCTACTTTTCTGGCATAAATCGTCAATTAAATCACTCAGGCGATTAAATCGCAGTTTTTTTGGGCGATTTTACAGTTATGTTTTAAAATTTCAAATTTTTCAACTTTTTTAAATCCCCCAAAAATCTGAGATTTTTCATGGGGAGGTCCATTTCAGAAGGGTGGAGAAAGCAAGGATGTTGAAATTGGAGGGGGTGGGGATAGCTTGTAAAGATTCATGGGTGAAAGGCTTGAAGACATCTAGCAGAGGGGGTCATCTTGGAAGATTTCGGAAATTTGGGGTGGGGGGAATTTTTAAGTTGAAAGTTTTCAGTGGGGAGCGACTTAATCACTACTTTCATTCTGCAGGAATGGCGATTTTTTCGGCGATTTTTAAGAAGTAGCGATCTGAGCGATTGGCGATTTTGGGATTCCTCGTCGAAACGAATCAAATCGAAAGCAAGATCGATTGCCACAAGGTTTCAACAAGTCGAAACCAGGTTTCGATTGGTTTCGATTTCGACTGACCCAGGGTCAGTTTCGACTCGATTTCGGTTCGACTCTAATCGAAATAAAAATGAAAACTAATCAAAATCCATGTTTATTTCTATTTTACATGCTCACTGTTCAGCGACTTTGCATGGATGCTATCATACTGCAGGCAGCACAGTACGGCGATTGTACCGCACTGTGCCATGTGTTCGATTCTGCACCATGCTGCAGCAGCCTGCATATCTCCCTTCCCTTGCTTCGCACCACCACGATCCAAAAGACGAGATTGGTAGTCATTAGGGTCGTGATGTGCTGTGCCACACAGCTCTGCGACTTGTATGGTTTCAGCTTGCCCGTGTCATGTGCTGTCGCATGTGCCATCGCATGTGCTGTCGCATGCACTGTCGCATGTGCTGTCGCATGTGCTGTCGCATGTGCTGTCGCATGCGCTATCGCATGTGCTGTCGCATGCGCTATCACATGTGCTGTCGCATGTGTTGTCGCATGCGCTATCGCATGTGCTGTCGCATGTGCTGTCGCATGTGCTATCGCATGTGCTGTCGCATGCTGTCGCATGTGCTATCGCATTTGCTGTCGCATGCGCTATCGCATGTGCTGTCGCATGTGCCAAGCCCTCCACGAAGTAACAGACAGTGCCCAGTCGTGCCTTGCCAAGCCATTATTCAATGCCACGTCAGCAAATTGGCCACTCATTTACGACATCTCATGCCATACCATGCTGTGCCATGCAATGCAAAGCAGAACCATGCCATAAAATTCGTCACATAGCATGTCATCCCAAACCCGGCATGCATGCCATGCTATACCCTGTTTTGCAATGCCATGGCACCCATTCTAAACAATGTCATTTCCATCCATTCATTGGCATACCCAACCATGCCATGCCATGCCAAGCTAGGCCATGGCACAGTGTTGCACAACCATCCCATGAAGACAACACCAGAACAAGATATGCCTCGAAATGCAATGTCATACTATGCCCGGCCATGCCATGCCGTCTGATTACTGCCACACGTCCCTGTGCAAAGCCATCCCACGCCATGCCTTGCACTCCCATGCCATCAGACGTAAAATTTTGACATGCCGTGCTGTACCATGCTTTATGCTCAACTCCACGCCAAGCCATGGCATGACATGCCATGCCTTACAGTGTCTTGCCATTTCAGGCCATAGAACGCCAAACGAAGTGATGCCATGCGAGGTCATCCCCTGCCATGCCGTGCCATGCCATACCATGCATTTCAGTGCCTTGGTTGGCGACGCAACGGGATGCCATGCCATGGCGCGCACCAATGGGGGCACAGAGCAGCACGCGTAAAGCAATCACGCACTTACTCACCGCCCAGTTGACGCGCTCCTTGCGCTCGCCGTCCATGGCTCAAGTTCAAGTGAAGCTGCAGCCGTAGGCAACACCAGCCGAGTTGTGCTGCGTCGCGTTCGGCAACCGCTGCTTCGACCGGGCTGCCAACCAAGGGCGTGCGTCAGCGAGAACACATGGACTGTACGCTGTGCGCGTGTATGTCCGTACGGTGTAGTCACACAGCACACGTCTACAGAAATGCTGACGACACGAGAAGTCTGAACCCCATTGCTGTCTGTGTGCCTTCGTCATTCTTCTGGCCAGGAAGTCGGCAACGATACGACAAAGAGCTTCTCAAGCTTGTCACAAGCTTGAGAAAACCTACAAAATCACCCTTGTACCCATTCCCAGTAAATAGTTTGACGCCCTACCCAACGACCAAATTTTCCGACTGCCCTGTGCTACACCGAGCCGAACGTAGGTGGTTCATGTTGTGCCGAACGGAGTGTAGATGGTTAGCAGGTAGAAGTTGGGAGGCAGAACACGGTTTATTATTTGGGACACAACCAATTTACAATTAGCGGTAAGTGTACTTCGATCACGTGCCGAAATGATCGAACATATGTATACAAGTGTCAAGGTATAAATGAGGCATAGTTGAGGTCGTTAGGTTGGTTGTGGAGTGACGCGTGCGGAGTCGCGTCGTGAATGGTCGGATTCGAGAAGGTCCACCGAGAAATCGGGGATCTTCAAGAATCGACGGCGAAGATGCGAGGTGCATCTTTATAAATCCAGATTGTTCTTGGTGTGTTGAGAATTCAACTAGAATGTTGTGATTCTTCTGTCGTGGATTCGCGAGAGTGGTCATTATTGTCAGAAGGTTTGGAAAGGTTCATTGAGGGCGGGGGTAGTTGGCCCGTTTGCCCTCGACCGTCGAAGTGAAAATCGCGGTCACGCGACGTGATGGTCTGTTTGTGTAAGAAATGAAATGCCCACTCGGAAAGATGAGGGACACGTGTATGTTTGGTACGCAACACTTCCCCCCTTTTAGCACGTCCCGGAGCGCGTACAGACGCGGCCCGGTGACGGCGGTCATAGCCGTCAAAAAGGTGATCAACGTCTTGGAGGTTGTTGTGGGGTTCTCAATTGTTATGCGCGGCATTGTAACTGTGCCACTTGATGAGATATTCTGTCGTTTTGCCTCGTCGTTGATGGCCAAGGATGTCCTCGATGATGTACTCTGTGTCCTCGTCCACTTGAACAGGAGGCGGGGGCGGGACATCCCTGCCCGGGAAGTTCTCTCCGGGGTCTCCATAGTGCTTAAGCCTGCTGACATGGAACATCGATTGAACTTGCATGGTGTCGGGGAGTTTGAGTCACGCAACCACAGGGGTTTGCATGTGCTCGATCTCAAACGGTCCCAACCATCGGGGTTTGACCTTTGAACAGTCGGCTTCGTGGAGTTTGATTTTTGTCGAGCTGAGAAGGATTTTTCGCCAGCGGCGAACACGTCGTCGCTGCAATGTTGGTCAGCTGCTTGCTTCATCACTGCTTCCATCTTTGCGAGGGTTTGCCGTTTTTCCTCCCAGATGATGGTGAAGTCTCGGCGTTGAACATCAACCGCGGGAATTTTGCTGCGACTTTGTAGTCCGGCTGGTGTGGCGGGAAGTTTGTCATACACTACTTTAAACGGAGTTTTACCTGATGCGGTGGAAACTACCGAATCACCGTACTATCGCCTAAACTCGCACCACTTTTCACCAAGGTGTTTTTTTAAGCTAATTCGACCACCCGGGACCAAGTTTTCAGCCGTTCTGGTACAGGGGGTGGGTGAGAAACGTACGATTAAACTTGACCACAGCCCGTTCGAATCTGCGCGGTGGGCATTGAGCAAGCGAATCCACGGTGCATGACGTTTGGACGCCATCAATGTCCAAGCGCCGTTTGCGCTTTGGGTTCACCTGACTGTGTGCAATGCTCTGACTCGGAGCATTGAGCGTGCTTGCTCGAAGCCTCCGAGCAAGCACTCTTCCGCTGGGCCCCCTCAGAAGTTTTCTTGCTTGCGCCATTATTCGTACCCAGAAGCCCAAGTAATTTGTAACCGTTGCGGACTATGACACAAGGAGTATACTTCCGTTTTGGAACTGCCTCATAATTATTCATGGTGCAAATTTAGGCGGTAGTACGGGACATGCGATTTCAGCGATTGGTAGTTTTTGTGCCCAATCTGTCCCGTGAGGTTCGTATAGTGTTCAAAGAAGTTGTTCAAGAGTCTGATTGGTTCACTCCGTTTGACCGTCGGTTGCAGGAGTTTCAAATATGCTTAAAGTTGAATATTGCTGCCGTAGCGAGTCATTAATTTGCGCCAAAACAGCTATTGAATCGACCGTCTCTGTCGCTTGTGATAACTCTCGGTATGCTGTGTGGTCGCACGATGTTGTTTAGAAACAGCCGTGCTCTCCCCTTGGCGGTGATGGTGGTCGTTGTCAGAATGAAGTGGGACAATTTGGAAAACCTGTCGACGGCGTCAAGGATTGCGTCATATTCGTCGAGTGTGACCAATAATCTAGTGACAAAGTCCATGGAGATGTCAGCCCACGGTTCCGTCAGAATAGGGAGCGATTTCCAGAATCCGGGTGGCCGTGTGCAGCGGGATTTTTTTCGCTGACATGTGCTACAGGTTGTGCAGAAGTTGGCCACTTTGGATTGCATCTTGTCCCAATAATAGTTTTTTGTCAGCTTCTTCAGCGCATTTTCCTCTCTGAAGTGTCCACCTGGTCCTGTGTTGTGGCATTCTTCAAGCAGCATTCGGTGAATTTCGTCGTTTGGGGAGCCGACCACCTGGCGAGTGAACCTCCATTGCCAATAGGGTGGGTTGTACCAGAATTTCGCCTTGTCGTACCCGCCGTGCTGGTCGTAGCGTCGTGCAAATAACTGCTCAAGGTACGGGTCTTGCCATAGCTGTAGCCTTGCCACCTCAGCCATTAAATCTAGTCGGCGACTTAGTACGTCCGCCGGATTGATTTTGCCCAGTCGGTAGTCGATATCGTAGTCAAAACCAGATTCAAGGAACTCCATCCATCGGGTTTGACGTGGACTGAGGTTCAGCTGCGTCTTCAAATACTTCAACGAATGGTGGTTGGTGCGCATGATGCATTGGCAGCACTCCAGGTAACACAGCCATGTCTTGAATACGTGCACGACCGCAAGTATTTCTTTCTTGTGTACTGCGTAGTTGAGTTCCGGTCCTCGCAAGTTTTGAGACATGTAGGCGACCGTTTGCTTGCCGTTGCCGTGGTCTTGCAGGAGGGTTGCGCCAATGGCTCGGTCTGACGCATCTGTGGCCATGACGTAATCGACCGACGGATTGGCTAATTGGCGGTTAGGTAATCGGCTAATCGTAGGGTTGGCGCTGAGGTCGGAGCGTTCCGCAAAACGTTGACGCCTTTTGTTTGCTTTCTCCCCACCGCCACTCGTTTTCTTTTCGAGTGAGGTCGGAAAGAGGCACTGATACCCGAGCGTAACTCCGTATGAGTCACCGGTAGTAATTGCACGAACTGAGAAAACCTGAATTTCTCGAACTTTGGTCGGCGTTGGCCAGTCAACGACTGCTACCACTTTTTTGGATCCATGGTGATCCGTCCACTGTTGATAACGTGGCCGAAAAACTGGATCGAACGATGACCGAAGTCGCTTTTTGAGAGTTTTCCGAAAAATTTCCCTCTTTGTAAAACTTCAAGGACTTTTCGAAGATGTCCAATCGTGCTCCTCCGGTGTGCACCTGTATACCAGAATTTTGTTGAGATACACCACGACAAAATGGTCAAGGTATGGGCGGAAGATGTCATTCATGCCCGCCATAAACGTTGCCGGGGCATTCGTTAGTCCAAATGACATTACCGTGGGCTCGAAATTCCCGTAGCAAGTTTGGAACGACATCCTTTTGATGTCGGCGTCTGCCACACGTATCTGGTTATAACCAGTGTGTAAGTCAGTTTTGCTGAAAATTTGAGCCCCTCGGAGTTGGTCAAAAAGCTTGTCAGCTCAAGGAAGAGGGTAGCGGTTCTTGATGGGAGCATCGTTGAACGCCCGATAGTCCACACACATCTATGTTTCGCCTGTTTTTGTTTTTTCAAACAGTACTAGTACGGTGTGTGACGTGGATGGGCGGATGAATCGTTGACCGAGCATCTCGTCGAGTTGCTTTTTCAGCTCGGTCAATTTGTGTTAGCTCATCTGACAAGTCCATCAAACTGTAGGTACATGAAGAGTCTACTGCCCGGCTTCAGTTTGATGCGGTGGTCTATGTTCTCTTGAGGATGTAAGGTTCTCGAGAGTTTGTCGGGGAAGACGTTCGCAAACTCCTTGATGAGTGGTGGGAACTCTTCATGTACCATCGCGAACTTTGTTGATGCCGATGAGGCTGATGAGGTCGATGATGAGTCAGCTGCTGCCATTTCCGCTTCTTCCATTGGCTCGATATGTATGAGCCACACATGAGCTCCTCGTTGTACGCAGTGCTTGGCCACGTTGAGCGGTATCATCTGCATTGGTTGTCACGTTTTGGCTTTCGCGGCTTCCTCTACTGCTTCCACCTCTACTCCTTCCGCTGGCAGCTTCCGTCATGCATGAAAAAGTTGTTGTTTGGCATCGTTGATTTCCACATAGTTGTCGCCAATATTCCAATGGACATGCGGATTGTGCTGCTACAAGAAATCTCGTCCGTGGATGATTTTGTGATCACTCATTGGACAAGACCTCCAGACCGTTACATCTCATAGATCTCCTGCTCGTAGTCGTAGTGGTTCAAAGAGTCTGTGTATTTGTAGTTTCCCGTCAGTGGGTTTTCCTTCAAACACCCCTGGTGTGGTCTGCAAACCCAGTTTGCGGACGATGTCGTTGCCCATGAAGCTGTGTGGAGCTCCTCCATCCAATAGTTCCGGTACCGTTGTGCGACTTTTGCATCCGCGAGGCTGAACTTTTAGCAGTATCGCCGGTTCGTCATCCTCGTGTCCCTCGTCAAACTGTGCAATCCCAGAAATCCTCTGCAGTAATGTAGGACGTTCAGATGGGGTATCGTTCTACGCAGATCGCTCCTCATAGACAAGAGATGCACCTTTTACTCCTGTGTTTTGCCATTTTCTGACTCATTTTTCTGCAACCCTCCCTCCCTTTTGGCCTGCTACTTTCTTCGACAGCTGTCAGCGATGTATCCGACGTTTCAACCGTTGTAGCAGATTTGCGTATCTCTTAGGTCGATGGCGTCCACTTCCATGGGAGTCGAGGAGTTCGTAGACTGGTTCTTTCTGTTTCCACAATAACTGTGGTTAGGAGGCCGCCAGCCATAGGATTCCTCCATTTGAGTTCTGTAGTTGGCACTGTTGATCCTTTCTGCTACGGCGATCATCCGTGGTAAGTCACTTTGAATGCCAAAAATGGCGATTGCTCGCCGTACATCTCACTTGAGGTCATTGTTGTAGTGAATACAGAGTTTGTCGAGGGTGATGTCTGCTCCGGTGATGATCTCGCGAAATCTCTGAGAACTCTGTGACGCTGGACCAAAGACGCTGGAACTTGGACTGTGCGTCAAAATGTTTATTCAGTTATCCAAAGTGTGTGAGCATCACGCGCAAGAATACATTGCAGTCTGTTTGTGGCGTCAGTGCGTTTTGTCATTGTGGTTTGATCTGCTCCAAGGTTAGAACTCATGCGGTCGATGATATGAGACGGGTAACGTTGGCCGTTGATAGTGCTCTGCCGGTCTCCTACTGAGGTTGGATGGTCTTTGGATCGGGCCACCAAGTTAGCGCTGTACCACATGAAAGCGCTACCGCGAGGTCAATTTTCTTCTGATCGTTGTTGACCCCAGCAGCGGTGAAGTACACCTCTAAACTCGTCAGCCACATGTGAACCGTTGGTCCCTATGAGTTTGCAGGATTGAACGATTCTCGTGGAGCCGGACGAATTTAGGGTTTGCTTGAGAGTTGGGAATTTCTCTTGACAATGACTAATTCTTGTGTGCTTGCGTTGCAAAGAGCGTCCATCGCGATGTTGATTTGTTAGAGCAGGTAGTTGTTGATCCCTTCGAGCGCGGAGATCCGGTTTGCCAGTTCCTTGTTGATCCGTGCCGGTCGTCCACTGCCACCTGTTGTCCCTACTATTGTTGTTGAGGCTGTTTGTCGGGACAGCTGGTTTGTCGTAGTTGGGTCCGCGACTAGATCAGTCGTCGAAGCCGTAGGGGTTGATCCAGCTACCGCATAGCCTGCCACGCCAGCGTTCACTGTCGCATCAAGGTTCACTTGCATCGGCACGTTCTACCCTTCCATCACTGAAGTCATTGTCAAAGACCCGCTGCTCGTTGTTGGTTGAGCTCGCTTGCCTCATGTCGTAGTCGCAAAGTCAGAGAAGTCTTGACGATCGAGATGCGCTGACGGCTTGTGCGAGGTAGTCTGCTGGAAGGGTAAAGTAGTTGGATGTCTCTCCAGCACCGATGCGTTCTGATACCAAGTGTTATGCCGAACGGAGCGTAGATGGTGAACAGGTAGAAGTTGCAAGGCGGAACATGATTTAGTATTTGGCACACTTGAGCAATATGTTATTAGTGGTAAGTGTTCTTCGATGACAACTGTTGAAATGATTGAACATTTACAGACAAGTGTCGAGTTACAAATGAGGTATGGTCGGGGTCGTTGGGTCAATTGTCGAGTGACGCATGCGGAGTTTCATTGTGAATGGTCGGATTCGAGAAGGTCCGCCGAGAAATCGGGGTCTTCAAGAATTGACAGTAAAGATGCAAGATGCATCTTTATAAAGCCAGATTCGTCTCGGTGCGTCGAGAAGTCGACTGAAAGGTCGTGATGCTTTTGTCGTAGATTCGCCAAAGTGCTCAAAGTTGTCGGAATGTTCAGGAAGATTCACTGAGGGCGGGGGCAGTTGGTCGGTTTTCCCTCGACCATCGGAGTGAATATCGCGGTCTTGAGACATGATGGACTGTTTGTGTAATAACAGAAATGCCCACTTGGAATGATTAGGGACATGTGGACGTCTGGTACGTGACAGTTCACAAGGATGAGATGCGGGACAAAAAACAATTCGAGTTTTCAAGACAAATGGATTGTTTTTATTCAGGATTAAGTGTACTTCGATTACAAGTTTTGAGTGAGTTGAACACATACATACAATGTCGAGAATGAGAATGAGGCATATGTCGGGTTATCAGCGCTCGAACACAGCGACACGTGCGAGGTCGCATCGTGAGTGGCTGATTTGAGAAGCTCCGCCGAGAAGCCAGGGGGCTTCAAGGACATCAAGGTGCTTCTTTATAAAAGTAAAACGCTCTGGAGAAGTCGACTGAACAATATTGAAACGTTGATATGGTTCGCGACAATTTCAGTTGACCGTTTTGGAAGGTAGTCGAAGATGAAGGAAACTTCTGGAACGAAACACCAGAGGTCGGGGGAGTTGGCCAAAAGTGCCATCGGCCGCATAACGTAAACATCCTGAATTCTTTGCACGGTGGGCCATGAGTGTGAATTCGGAAATGCTCATTTACTAAGTTTCGGGACTCATGTATGTCAAGGACATAACACTTCCCCCCCTTTTAGCTACGACTTCCTGGCGCGCTAGCAGACGTAGGGCAATGACAAAAAAACTAGCTATTGATCGGATGATCGATGCCTCAAAGGATGCCGTAGGGCTCCCAGATGTTATGCGTGGCGTCGTAGCCATGCCACTTGACCAGATACTTGGATGTTTTTCCACAACGTCGATGTTCAAGGATATCTTCAATCACATACTATGTATCCCCATCCATTTGTACAGGAGGTGGAGGTGTGACATCTCCGCCAAGGGAAGTTTGTGCTGGGATTCTTGTATTGCTTCAGTTTGCTGATGTGGAAGACAGGGAGGATCACCATGCTGTGAGGAATGCGAAGTTGAGCGACGATTGGGGTTTGCATTGTCCGAATCTCAAATGGTCCCAACCATGAAGGTTTGAGCTTCGCGATGTCTTGTCCTTGGAGTTTGATACTCGCAGAGTTGAGGAGTACTCGATTGCCAGCACTTATCAAGTAATTGTTGGGATGTTCGTTGGCTGCCCACTTCATAGCTGCTTACATCCTTGCGAGGATCATGTTTCCTCCCAAATGCTCACAAAATTCTAGAGGTGAATGTCAACCACGGAGATGTTACTCTCACTCTGTTATCTAGATGGTGTGGTGAGAAGTTTGCTGTACACCACTTGAAAAGGTATTCTACCAGTTGTTGTGGAAGGGGAAAAGTTGTGTATGAAGGAGGTCAGCAGGAGGTCAGCGATTGGCACTTTTGTTGCCAAATCATTGCCGCGTGGTTCCCAAAATTTCCGGAGGAGATGCTCGAGTGTGTACTTGGTTTGCTCGGTTTGCCAGTCGGTTTGAGGATGGAATGCTGTTGATTGCTGGATCTGACTGCTGTAACACGTCAT
Source organism: Penium margaritaceum (assembly GCA_023375785.1). Classification (NCBI taxonomy): domain Eukaryota; kingdom Viridiplantae; phylum Streptophyta; class Zygnematophyceae; order Desmidiales; family Peniaceae; genus Penium; species Penium margaritaceum. Next base: position 33,677 of record SZWC01011784.1, read on the forward strand.
CAGCTCGTTTTGAAAACATTTAGTGAAATGACTGTCTCTGTTGCTGATGATGGTATGCGGCATTCCGTGCATCCGTATGATCTGATTTAGAGACAGTCACGTTGTACCCTTTGTGGTAACGGTGGTCGTTGTCTAAATGAAGTGCGACATGTTGGAAAATGTGTCCACCACGACGAGGATGGAGTCATAATCCTCGGGAGTGGCACACACTCCCGGCACAAAGTCCATGCTGATGTGATCCCACGTTTCTGTCAGAATGGGCAGGGGTTGAAGTAGACGAGGTGGCCGTGTGCAATCAGATTTTTGTCTCTGAGAGGTCTTGCACGATTTGTAGAAGGCCGCCAATTTGGTTTGCATCTTGTCCCACAAGTAGTGCTTCACAAGTTTCTTGACCGTCTTGTTCTCGCCAAAGTTTCCTCATAGACCGGTGTCATGGCATTCCCCCAACAGCATCCATCGTAGTTCATCGTTTGGAGGAACGGCGACGTGAAGAGTGAATTTTTGTCGCCAGTAGGGGTCGGCAAACCAGAACTTGGTTTTGTCGTACCCGCAGAACTCCTTTTGCGAACAGCCTTGTGAGGTATGGGTTTCATTCCGTGAGTAACGAGCTGATCACGGCCATCAAATCTGGTCTTCGACTGAGAGCATCCGCCGGATTGTTTTTTCCATGTATGTACTTGATTTTGTAGTCGAAGTTGGACTTGAGGAACTACATCCATCGAGTTTGTTGATGGCCTTAGATTTTGCTCGGTGTTGAGATATTCTTTGGCGTGATGGTTGGTGCGGCCGATGCATTGCCGACATTCCAACTAGCGTTGCCATGTCTTGAAGCCAAGCACAACTATGAGCATCTCCTTCTCATGCACCGCGTAATTGAGTTCCGGCCCATTCAGTTTTTGCGATGTGTACGCAATTGGTTGTTTTCCACCGCCGTTGTCTTGGAGGTGAATGGCTCCGATGGCTCGATCGGACCCATTGGTGGCCATGATGTAGTCCAGTGCTGGATCCGACAATCGTAAGATTGGCACCAAGAACAGAGTGTTTCTCAAAGCGGTGAATGCTTCCTATTTGCTACCCCCTCCCCAACTCCACTTGGTGGTTTTCCTGGTGAGATTAGAGAGAGGCAATGACACTCAAGCGTAGTGCTTTACGAATCAAGAGCAGTAGTTGCAGAAACCTAGAAACACGTGGACATCCTAAACACTTGTGGGCAGTATTACCAGAGGCACCTCGAACATCAAAGCATCGATGTTAACATCATTGTATCGATGTTTCCCAGAATTATTACATCGAGGTGTGATGTTGTATTGAGTTGTATTGTAAAAAGAAAAGCGTCCAATTTTTCCTGACATGTCTTTGGGAAAAAGATGAGAAAATGGACAGCTCAAGACCACCTGATGTATTTATTCCAATTCCCTCACTCAGTATTCACGCTGTCAATGCACGTGTAACAGCAGTCCGTGAAATCTGGCAGGCAGGCTTGAGAAGGCTTTCCACGTTGGTTGTATCGATTCCTTCGGGTATCAGTTCAAGGTTCCGAATCAAAACTTTTTAGACCGAACGGTCAAAAAAATAATGGTTCATCCATTGGCCATCACACAGAAATGTTTCGGTCATAACTTTGGTTTTTATGTAAATGTGTTCCTTTCTACTGCCTGACAGGCTGTTCGCCAGCATGTCGGTGTTTCCGGCTTCCAGCACGGAGCCCACGGCCACTGTTCAACTCACATGGTATCTTTGTTTCTTATTTTTGTAATGTTTAGTTGATAAAAAACCCTCAAGGTTTACATTGATATGGACACCTATTTGCACAGTTTGTCCATTCGATCTACTCCCCTCATGCGATAGTCGTTATCATTCTGATGGTCGATGCGACATTTGCAAGACCGGTCAGCTCACTTATAAGTCCGCTCAAAAGACAATGTGAAACTCTGGCATGAATTTTACATCGATGTTTATCGATCAATCAATGCCGCGGTACATGGAATACAACGGACCCCAGTGTCAACACTGCTTGTGGGTGTCAGCAAATGAGTGACCATTTGAACCTTTTTTGGGTCCATGGTGATCCGTCCGCCGCCCATGATGTTACCCAAAAACTCAATCAAACGGTGACCAAAGTCGCATTTTGAGAGATTTCCTATAAAATTCTGTCTTTGCTACATCTCAAGAACGTTTTGGAAATTTCCATTGTGCTTCTTCGGGGTGCAACTGTACACCAGGATGTCCTTGACGTACACGACAAAGAAGTAATCAAGGTAGGGGGAACAAATATTGTTCATCGCTGCCATGAATGTTGCGGGGGCATTCATGAGTCCAAACAGCATGACCGTGAACCCGAAGTGTCCATATCTGGAGCGGAATGCTGTCTTCTTGATGTCTTTATCAGACTCATGGATCTAATGATAGCCGCTGCATAGGTCAGTTCTGCTGAAAGTTTGGGCCTCTCGAAGTTGATCAAAAAGTTCATCTGCTCGCGGGAGGGGGTAGTGGTTCTTGATGGTGATGTTGCTCAATGATTGGTAGTCTACGCACATCCACATATCTCTGGTTGTATTTTTCACAAAACATACAGGTGTTGTGTAGTGTGACGTGGAGGATCTGATGAACCCCTGACCGAGCATCTTGTCCAGTTGTTTCTTGAATTTGATCAGCTCATGATTGCTCTTTTGATAGGCTCCCTTCACCGTCAATTTTCTGTCCACCTTCAGGTATATTTGATGGACGATGTTGCATTGTGGTGGTAGCTCGTTGGGTAGCACATCAGGAAAAACCCCTTTGAACTCCTCGATGAGATCCACAAAAGCTTTTTGATTACCTATGAAGCTTTCAGGTGTTTAGGCCGTAAGTTTGACTTGGCAGCTGCAATTTCTTCTGCTTCCCCTACTTTGACGTGGACTAGCCACGCTCATGGTATCACTTGGCCACGTCCAGAGATAAAGGCCAGGGTTTTGAGGCTATCGCAGCTTCTCTGTCGCTTCCACTTCTGCTGCATCCCGTAACCGCCATTGTGTCGTGGGTCGTTTGACCTGAGGCAGGTGCCTTTTTTTTTGTCATTAATACTGAAATAGACCACTATGCTACAAAAATCAACCTGCAAATTATGCTGGTACAGGAAATCTCACTCGAGGATGATTTCATGGTCGCTCATCGGGCAAGTCCTCTAGACTTTCATATTGTGAAGATGTCCGATTTGCAGTCACAGTGGTTATCTGGCGATGGCTTTTCCTTCAAACACTCCCGGTTGGTCGATAAACCAAGCTTCCGAACCATGTCGTTACTGACAAAACTATGAGAAGCTACTCCATCCAGTAGTGCCAAACCTGTTCTATGACCTTTACAACCCTTCGGTTGTATTTGTAGTAGTATTGCTGATTGGTTTTCCTCATACCCCTTGTTGAACTTTGCAATCTCAGGATCCCTTGTCTATGGTGCTGTGAGCAACTCAGATGGGAGATCGATTGGCGCTGAGTTTCCTGACCGGAGAGGAGCCTTGGCGTCTACTCCGGAGAGGAGACTCGGCGTTTCCCAACTCATCGCTCTTTTCTATGACTCCCTCTTCCCCCCATTCGGCTTGTTGTTGCCGCTTCCAGAAATTCCATAACATATGACCCGGTTTCCTACAAGTCCAGTTGAACCATTGATTGTGTTCATGGACGGTGTCAATCTCCATCGCAGACGAGGTTTCTACCGACTGTGACTTCCTCCGCCACGATAAGGATTGTGGTCTTGGAGTCGCATGCCATTGAATTGTGCATCCGAGCATTGAAGTCGGCATTGTCGATTTGGCTGGCTATTGTGATTGTTCGTTGAAGATCATCTTGAATGCCAAAAATGGGGATTGCTCGTCAAATATCTTGCATGAGGCCATTGTTGTAGTACAAAGACAGTTTTTCTCGAGCGAGGTCATTGCCGGTGATGACTTTGCGAAAACATCGAGTGTACTGTCATGCTGGAGTACTGATGAAGACGCTTGAGATTGCACCAGGCATCAGACTTCTTGTTCAGCTTCCCAAAGCACGTGAGTGTAGTGCGCGCAAAGTCATTCCATGTTTCTGGTGGTGTGATGGAGTCATGCCACGTTAGGCTTTTTTTTCTCATGGGATGTATGACCGTGGTCAAATATTTGAGAGGTCGCGTGAGCTGTTGATCCAATACAACGGTCTGCTGCATCATTGGATAGCCTTTCAATTAGACCACCAACTCAAAGCCGTGCCACGCAAAAGTGAGGCCATGATTCAATTTTATATACTTTGTTTCCTGACCAAAGCATCTGTGAAGTACATCTCCAAACTCGTTAGCCACATCCTGACTGTCGTCCGCTTGGAGTTTGTGTGATCGAACGGCTCGAGAAGTGCCGGTCGAATCTGGGGTTCACACATGAGTTGCAAATTTCTCTCGGTGAGCACTACTTTGTGCGCACGAGATACTCAAAGCTCCTCCATCACCGTGTTAAGCTGTTGGACCAGATTGGTGTTGAGGCTCTTAAGTCTCGACAATTTCTGGTACAAGTCTTTGTTGATTTACGCTTGTTTGTTGGTGCCTCCCATCGCACTAGGTGTCCTCCAAACATGCTGTAATGGGGACGAAATGTTTACCAAGCCTGAGGGGTCTGTCACGGGATTGGCCGTTGGGTTCACCAGTGATGCACTATTCATCGCAAAAGTTGCCCCTACCACCTGGTTTTCCTGGAGAGCGTCAATGTTGACGTGCTGCTGATCTGCCATCGTCAAAGTACTCACTCGGGAGTGCTGCTTATCGGCTGGTGAACTTGTTTTGTTCACCTTTGATGTTGCAAAATTTGTGATATTCTAAATGATGGAGATGCACTCAGAACTCATGCAAAGTTGTCGCTAGGTACTTAATGTGTCGGTTGCCTCTCCATTACTACTCACTATGTTGCGCCGAGCGAAACGTAGGTGGTTCATTGAGATGAGGTGCGGAAAAAAAAATATTTTAGTGTTTAAGAAAAATGGATAACATGTATTGAGTAGTATGTGTACTTTGATGAAGAGTGCTTAGTGAGAAGAGAGCATATGTACAATGCCGAGAATGAGAATCAGGCATATGTCGGGTCATTGGCGCTCGAGCCGAGCGATGCGTACGAGGTCATGTCATGAGTGGCTGATTCAAGAAGCTCCATCAAGAATTTGGGGGGCTTTGAGGATATCGAGGTGCTTTGCTATAAAAGTCAAGTGCCGTTGAGAAGTCGACCAAAGAATATCAAAATGTTGATACGGTTCACGACACTTCTTTCGACCATTTTGGAAGGTGGTCAAAGTTTCAGAAACTTCTAAAACTGAATACTGGAGGTTGGGACAGGTGGCCAAAATGCCCTTGGCCAAACACCATATGAATCCTGAAGTGGTCGCATGGTGGACCATGCATGTCTAGACAGAACTTTTCACTGAAGTTTAGAGACTCGTGTAAGTCAGGGACGTAACGCTCTGTTACGCAGAGCGGAATGTAGGTGGTTCAAAGGGATGAGGTGCGGGACAAAAGAAAACTTGAGGATTTGTGAGAGAATGATGATTTGTATTTAGCACTAAGTGTACTTTGATGACAATTGTCAAGGATGCCCATCTCATACATAAAATGCCGAGAATGAGAATGAGGCATACTTTGGGTCCTCTGTGCTTCACTCTGGCGATGCGTATTAGGTCTTGCCGTGAGTGGCTATTTTGAGAAGCTCCACCGAGAAGTCGGGTGGCTTCAAGAACATCAAGGCGCGGTTTCATAAAGATCCAGCGTCATTGAGAAGTCGACCGGAAAACATCAAAACACTGATATAGTTTGCAAAACTTCTGTTGACCCATCCAGAAGGTGGTCAAAGGTCTTAGTACCTTCTGGAACGGAACACCGGGGATCGGGGTAGTTCCAACATTGCCTCCGCTGAACAGAGTAAAAATCCAGAAGTTGCCGTGCGGTGGGTCATGACTGTAATAAAAAAAACCCACTCGCGAGGTTTAGGGACTCGTGTATGTCAGGGACGTAACACTTGCCCCCATTTTAGCCGCGATTTCCTGGCGCGTTAGTAGATATAAGCTGGTGACAAAGGTAGTAACCATTGATCAGGTGATTGGTGTCTTGGAGGCTGTCATAAGCTCTCAGGTGTTGTGCGCCACACCATAGCCATGCCACTTGACCAGATACTTGGTTGTTTTTCCATGGCGACAATGTCCGAGGATGTCTTTAATCACATACTCCGTATCCCCGTCCACTTGTACAGGAGGTGGAGGTGCGACGTCTCTGCCGTGCAAGGTTGTGTTGGGGTCATGATAATGCTTGTGTTTGCTAATGTGGAAGACAAAATGAATCACCATGATGTCAGGTAGGCGAAGTCGAGCAACGACAGAGGGTTTTAATTTGCTTGATCTCAAACGATCCCAACCATCTGGGTTTGAGACTTGCAAATTCTTGTCCTCGAAGTATGATGTTTGCTAAACAGAGGAGGATTCAATCGCCAGCACTGAACACGTCAACAACATGATTTTGATCAGCTGCTCTCTTCATTGCTGCTTATGTCTTAGCGAGGGTCTGTCATGTTTCCTTCCAAACACTTGTGAAGTCCCTGCGGTAGATGTCAACCGCAGGGATGTTGCTTTGATTTTATAATCCAGTCGCTGTGGCGGGAAGTTTACCGTACACAACTTCCAAAGGGATTTTACTGGTTGCAGTTGAAGTGGCGGAGACAGCTTGGCTGCCCAGTTGGTGCCGTGTGGCTTGCATAATGTGCGGAGAAGTTGTTCAAATGTTCATTGGCCGGCTGCATTTTCCTGGTGGTTTGAGGATTGAATGTCATTGAGAACTGGATTTGACTGCCATAATGTGTCATTAGTTTGCATGAAAAACAGCTAGTGAAGCACCCTTCTCTGTCACTCATGATGGTACATGGCACGTCATGGAGCTGTACAATATCGTTTAGAAATAGCCGCACAGTTCCTTCTGCGGTGACAGTGGTCGTTGTCGGGATGAAGTGCGCCATTTGTGAAACTCAGACCACCAAGACGAGGATGGTGTCATAACCCTCGGAGCTGGCGGTTTGTAGTGTCGCAAAATCCATACTGATATCAGCCCACGGTTCCGTCGGGATAGGTAACGGCTGGAGTAGTCGTGGTTGGTCGTGCGATGAGATTTTTTCTATGACAGATGCCACGATTCACAAAAAGTTGACACATTTGTCTGCATCTTATCCAGCTTCTTGAGCATCTTGTCATCACCAAAGAGTCCATCTGGACCGGTGTCGTGGCATTCCTCCAATAGCATTCTTTGCAGCTCCCCGTTCAGTGGAACGACAACCTGGCAAGTGGAATGCCGTCACTAGTAGGGGTTGTCAAAGCAGGACTTGGTCCTGTCATACCCTCTGAGGTCCTCGTAACCCTCAGTAAATATTCTGGCAAGATAAGGGTCTCTTTCAACGAGAAACATGTTGATCTCGGCCATTCAATCTGGTCCCCGACTCAGATAACCGACTTGATTTCTTTTTCAAGGCCGGTACCCAATATCGCAGTCAAAACTGGATTTGAGAAACTTCATTCATCAAGTTTGTTGGCAGCTTAGATTTGGCCAGGTCTTGAGATGTTTCAACGTGTGATGGTCGGTACAGATGATACATCGTCGGTATTCTAGGTAGCACTGCGATGTCTTGAACATGTGCATAAACATGAGCATTTCTTTCTCGTGCACAACATAGTTGAGCTCCGGCTTGCGTAGTGTTCTTAACATGTACACAATCGGTTGTTCTCCACCACCATTGTCTTGGAGAAGGAAGGTTCCGATGACTCAATTAGAAGTGTCAGTGGCCATGATATTGACCATCGTTAGAGCTGCCAATTGTAGGGCTGGCACCAACGTCATAGCGTTGCTCAAAGAGTTGAACACTTCTTGTGTGCTCTCCCCCCAATTCAACTTGGTGGTTTTCCGGGTGAGATCGGAGAGAGGTGCTAGCACTCGTGCATACTCCATTACAAATCACCTGTAGTAAGTACAGAAACCCAAAACTACATGGATATCCCAAACATTTGTGGGCGGCTGCCAATCCGTGACCACCTCCACCTTTTCTGGGCCCATGGCGATCCGTTTGCCACTGATGACGTGGGCCAGGAACTCGATCAAACGCCAAACAAAGCTGCGCTTGGAGAGATTTCCAAAAAATATCTCTCTATATCCAACTCCAACAATGTTTTGATAGTATCCATTGTGCTCCTCAGGGGTGCGGCTGTACACAAGGATGTTGTCGAGGTACACGAAGACAAAGGCATCGAGGTAAGGGCAAAACATGTTATTCATCACCGCCATAAATGTTGATGGGTTGTTTGTGATTCCGAACAAGGTAAGAGTGAACTCAACATGTCCGTATAGAGAACAGAATGCTGTCTTCTGGACTTCCTTATTAGATATGCCGATCTGATGATAACCGTTGTGTAGGTTAATTTTGCTAAAGAATTGGCTCCGCGGAGTTAGTTCAAAAACTTGTCTGCTCACAGAAGAGGGTAGCAGTTCTTGATGGTGATGTTGTTCAACGCTTGGTAGTCCATGCACATCTGCATCTCTCCAGTTTTCCTTTTCACAAAACGTATTGGTGTCGCGTATCCCCAAGCATCTCATCCAGGTACGTTTCTTGTTTGGTGGGCTCGTGATCGCTCATTCGATAGGTCCCCGTCAAGTCCATTTACTTTTCGGCTTCACGTCTATCTGATGGTCTATGTTCCACCGCGGAAGTAGCTCATTGGATGGTTTGTTAGTAAGACTCCCTTTGAAATTCTCGATGAGTGTTGCAAATTCCTCCGGTACCCAGGTATGGTGAACCGGGGGCTTTTTGTACACTGTCTGGTGAGTGTACAAACCTGTACCATCCAGTATGAAGGACACATGAGGGTTCCGGTTGGGGTCGGAAGGGGGGAGGGTTGTGCAAGTCGTGAGTGTATGAGGAAGTGTATGGGGGTATGGCAGTCAGGTGTACAGTAGTATACAATGTATCGTGTTTTGGTGGTGAAGTGGTGTTTGTGAGTGGACGGGGTGGAGGGGGGTTTTGTACGTGGTGAGTGTACGAGGGAGTATATGGGGGTATGTCAGTCAGGAGTACACCAGTGTACATCATATAGTGTTTTGGTGGTGAAGTGGTGTTTATGGGTGGGGAGGGGGAGGGGAGGGGGTTGTATAAGTGGTGAGTGTATGAGGGGGTGTATGGGGGTATGACAGTCAGGTGTAGACAAGTGTACAATTTATTGTGTATTGGTGGTGAAGAGGTGTTTGTGGGTGGGAGGAGGGGGGGTTGTGCAAGTGGTGAGTGTATGAGGGAGTGTATGGGGGCATGTTAGTCCGGTGTACACAAGTGTACAGTGTATAGTGTGTTAGTGGTGAAGTGGTTTTTGTGGGTGGGGAGGGGGGTTGTGTAACAGAGAACTCTTGTTTGCACTATTTTGTGGATGTATGTAACTTTATGAATTCAATGAAAATGTTAAAGAGAATAATCTTATATCAAGCTAACTTTAAGAGTGAAATGTATGTTCTAGGTCTCTCAAGAATCAAAATTGTGGCATGTATTGTGTCTTATTCTTGGTTTGTTTTTGTACGAGAATGATTTGTTCACTAAAATCGGTTTTAGGGTTAGTTTTTACTTTTCACTAGCTTCAATTCTGTACATCAATCGACACCCCCCACCTCCCTGGACAAGAATGGAAATCCACCTGTATCCCCATGCGCACGTGACTCGCTGACGTGATCGACCTCAGCGACTGGGTCATCATTGCGGTGTGGGGACTGGATCCCCCCCTCCCCCCGATTTTACATGGCGAGTGTACGGGGGTGTGTATATGGAAATCATTGTATTCTCTACACTAGTGTACAGGCAATTTATGGATCGACATTAATTCCACAAAGTCTCTTTTGACATCTGTCGGATTTGACATCGAGTCCTCCCTCCCCCCCACCCCCCCCCTCCCCCGGAACACCATAATTGTATATGGCGAGTGTACGAGGGGGTGTTGGTGGACGACATCACAAACATACACTCATGTACAAGACATCGCTTCAACGAAATGTCTATCGACACTAAATACTAGTGTCTGCTTTCTCAACCCCCTCGCATACATTGTCACATGTACTGTCCTTGTAAACTTGTGAAGTCTGGGGGGGAGGGGGAGGGTGCTGTCTCGACATTCGTTGGAATCGACATCCGGTCCCCCCCCCCCCCCTACACTGTCCCGTACACTGCTCTCATACACTTGTAGACTTTGAGGGGGCGAGGAGCTCTCAACTTGCCGTCAGAATGGACATCCCCCTCCCCCCCCCCCCCCTACACTGTCCCGTACACTGCTCTCATACACTTGTAGACTTTGAGGGGGCGAGGAGCTCTCAACTTGCCGTCAGAATGGACATCCCCCTCCCCCCCCCCCCCCTACACTGTCCCGTACACTGCTCTCATACACTTGTAGACTTTGAGGGGGCGAGGAGCTCTCAACTTGCCGTCAGAATGGACATCCCCCTCCCCCCCCCCCCCCTCCCCTCACCCCAAACTTTGAAGGTTTCAGTGGCGAGTGTATGAGGGGCTGTATGTGAGCAACGTCACAAAATGTGCACATGTGTATACACATTTTGTAAGTTGATGTCGCTTCCATGAAATGCCCTGCAACTTCATACACTTGTGTATAAAAGGTGAAATCCCCTTTGTACACTCTCTCATTCACTGAATATGCACAATGATTGCATCCGGGTGGAGGGAGGGGGGGCTATCGACGTCCATTGTCCCCCCCCCCCACCCCCAAGTGAACATTGCATGCGGACAGTGTATGAGGGAGTGTATGTGAGCAACTTCACAAAATATACACGAGTATAAGTGCAGTTTCTACACCTACTTTGTTTCCACGGAGTGTCTCCTGACTTACCACACTAGTGTTTTTTACACAACCCCCCCCCCCCCCTACACTGTCCCGTACACTGCTCTCATACACTTGTAGACTTTGAGGGGGCGAGGAGCTCTCAACTTGCCGTCAGAATGGACATCCCCCTCCCCCCCCCCCCCAAACTCAAAAGTCTATATGGCGAGTGTGCGAGGGGGTGTCTCTGATTGGCATCGTGAAATGTACACTAATGTACAGTTTGTGATGTCAATAGAACCCAGAAATCAATGACATCAATGAATCCAAACCCTTTGTATTGGTTAATCGACAATCCAAGATGGACATATTTCTAATTCTTGGTGGATAGCAATGAATGAAGATGACGATGATAAGTGTTTAGGGTTTGCAATCATCCGACCTCAAACCTCTTGAGCATGCTCATAAGTTAACGGTGTTGAAGCATGTCGTATGAGAACAAACTAAGTTATCACTCGATCGACATTCAAACCAGCGCTCGGGCTGCTCTCGAGTTTCAACTTTACTTTCGCAAAAGCGACCATCCGCTGAGTTGCCACTAGAGTGATAGCTTGACTGTCGCACGCGTGGCTGCTTGAATTCCGCATGCGCGACATTCAAGCCAACTCTTGAATGACTCCTATATCCGCAAGACAAAGGAAAAATGTCGTAATGACATTCACGGTTTGGATACCAGCATACGTCTAGTCACATGTATCCAAACATAACCCGGACTAAGTTATCGCACAGAATGTATCAAACTTCTCTTTCATATCAAACATTCTAGGTGGACTCGTTAACATTGTGAAAGTCAGAAACTTACAAGAAGGTGCAATATTCCATCTTGTCAAGGGGTATAAGTTACCTAGAAAATGCATGGTTTGATAAGTCTACATCGACTTATGTGCATTCTTCACATCACTTGAGGAGTGTGTCATTCCTGGAAGCTGCCTTTGTATATGGTACCATATGTACACTGGATAATGAGTGTACATTTCAAGGGTGATTGGTCATAAATGCCGGTACCGGTGTAAACTTCTGAGGTGTTGAGATCATTGTTATCGCCTTGGCAGATGCTATTTCTTTCACTACAATTGCCTCCACGTGGACTAGCCATGCCCGAGCCCCGTGCTTAAGACACCGCTTGGCTGAATTCAGAGATATCGGTTGGCGTTTTGTGGCTCCCGGAACTTCCTCTATTTCTTCCACCTTTGCTGCGTCCCGTACCCGCCGTTGATTTGTGGGTCACTTGTTGGAATGATGCTCCTCACCATGGCAGGAGTGACTCCAAAAAGGAACACCAAAAAGACAAGCCAAGGTGGCTTAGTGGTTAATGGTGTTCACCTATAGAGGCAGGGGCCCGGGTTCAATTCCCACAAGATGAAATTATGCCCTGCCTCAAGGGAGGTCGAAAATAGATGCCAGGAAGCTAGATCAACCTCTAGAGTTCCTCTTTAAGTTTCTAGAAGGCCAGGTGAGGGTCCAGGAAGGTGGCACACCTTCTAGAAGGGGTGACTTGTCCTACAAGGCATCTAGAGGTGTCTTGGTCTTCTGGACACCTTCCCTCCTACTAGAAGCAAGCTGAGGAATCTAGGANAAGGAGCACTCTAGAAGCCATAGAATCTGCTAGGAAGCTCCAAATCTGGCATGCTTTGGTGTTCTGGAAAGCTTAGATCAGTCGCTATAAAATTCCACTTCTTGTGAGCCTTGATCAAGTGTTCATTCCCATTCAATTGAGGCCAAAACTATTGCCTCACTCTCTGACCAGATTTTGCCATCCTTGGAACCAGTTGCCTCCACAGTTTCAGTCTCTCCAAAAACAGTTGGTGGTGTGAAACAGCCACTGCTAGGGACCCTCCACGGTGCATACTCATCCTCAGGCCAACAAAGGGTTATGGGCCCACGCCTCTAAGGGGTTCAAAGCCAGCTTGATTTCACGCTCCCAACAGCAAGACATGGCAACTAGCGAGCAAGAGAGCAGCCGCGCTGTCCTTAAGTTTGATGGGACAGGCTTTGCCTTGTGGAGGTGGCAGTTTGAGGTCTTCCTCGACGACAAGGGACTGCTTGAGCTCGTAAAAGGTGATGAGACTCCTCCGCCGGAGACTGCAACGGCTGAGGTGAAGGAGGCATACAAGAAGCGCAACAAAAAGGCATTGGTGCTCCTTGTATCCACGTTATGCTCGCCACAACTTGGGCACATCCAAGGATGCACCCTGGCCGCGGACGCATGGTCAAAACTCTGCTCCATCTACCAGTCAAGCAACCTTGCCAATCAGCTCTTCATCTTCAAACGGCTCGTCACCCTCCGAGCCAATGAAGGCGACAACATCATGGAGATCATGCAGCAGATTGAGTCCCTCGCAGCGGAGTGCGTGGCCACGGGTTGGGATCTCAGCATCTCAGCTCCCCTTGTGGAGCGTATGAAGTCGGCTACCGCCACGTTGGTCTGCTGCCCTTCTGCCACCTTCATGACCAGATCCGCAGCTCCCCTTGTGCAGTCCCTTCTCCAGTGGCCCTCCTGGCCACACTGATGGCAATCTCCCTTCTTGGTACGGTGTGGATGTGTCTTTTCCTTACCTTGATCTCCCTCTCCTCTTTGAGAGCGGACGATCAGGGCTGATGCTGCGGACATCGTCCCTTGCTCCACCACGGTGGTTTTGGTCCACCGGTCGCACACCACTTGTGCCGCCTCTTCGAACGTCAGCATTTTGTCCTGTAGATTATCATTGCTGGTGATTGTAGAGGCCCAGCTGTTAGGAAGGGCCAGGAGGAGCGCCGCTACTTGCAATTGGGAGTCGATGGCCCATCCCGCCTGATGAGAGCGGGACACCATCAACTTGACCTCTTGCGCAAGCTCCGACGGGCTGGTCTCCTCATCGGCTTGGAGGGTGAAAAGCCGTTTGATGAGGAGGAGATGTTGCTGAAGACACAACGGGTCATGTGCATTGCGGAGCCATGTCCAAGCCTCCGCGGCCTTTGTGCATCCTTGGACATGCGCGCGTTGTGCCGGGCGCAACCCCGTTGCGATCAGAGCAAGCGCCTAGTTGTTGCACTTCTCGAACGCCTCCACTTCCTTGGCCGTCGCAGACGCCGCAGGAGCTCTCTCTTCACTTCTCACCAGCTCAAGCAGTCCCTTGTCATCAAGGTAGACCTCCATGGTCCACCTCCACAAGGGGAAGTCCCTCCCGTCAGCTGGGAGGACGTCCATGCTGCTCTCTTGCTCGGTCATTGTCATGGCGCGCGGCGGTAGCGTGGAAGTTGAGGAGCTAGGGTCCTTCTAGGCACGTGCACCCATAACCCTTTGTTGGCTCTAGTGGGTATGCAGGCACCCTCAAAGATGCCTAGCTCTCAATGAAGCACGCTACCAGTGTTTGGGGGAGCCAATGGACACCAATGGTGAAGAGTGTGGAGCATAAGGACCACGGGCAAGAGTGGACAGAAGACAATGCATTCAGTAGATCTGAATCGAAACACGTTTTTGTTATTTAGAATAGTGAGATGAAAACAGATCCTTATAGCTTGTGATCTAAGCTTTCCAACGCATCCAAGCACGCCCAAAATGGAGCAGTAGAGCCCCTGCTACCGCCATCAAAGTAACCCTTGGTGGAGCCGCCCACCTGGCCTTGTACTCTAGGCAACGGGAGGCGCTTCGATGATGACCCGTCAAAGCGCTTTTCCTCGCCCAGAAGTCTCATCTTGGTCAAGGAGGTCCTTATGGTTACCTCATTCATGCCCCTGGTGCATTTGGAGCCCATTAGGAATGAACTCGGATCACTGGGGGTGGAATATCCCGCCACCCATGGCGGGTACCAGATTCCACCCGCCCCACACCCGATTTTTGGGCTAGGCTAACTTTCTGAATACTCACTCAAATTGAGCGATTCAAAGCTTGATCCTGCATGGAAAAATCCAAGGAATTGAAATCTAAAGTCAGATTAGGTTTTTGAACCCTCCTGAGTGGTCTAACTAGGGAGTACGATCAACGGAACTCATGGCAAGGGGCACACCATGTCAACAGAAGCAGCCGACAGTTGCCCTCTCCAGCACTGAAGCTGAATACATCGCCCTCACACAGGCCACAAAGGAGGCCATCTGGCTGAGCCGCCTTCTTGGTGAAGTCGGCGTCAACACAGGTCCGGTGTTCAACGTCGACAATCAAAGCTGCATCGCTTTGGCCAAGAATCCAGCATTTCATGCTCGCACAAATCATATCAACATCCAGTTTCACTTTGTACGAGAGAAGGTGGAGATGGGAGCTGTTCATTTGGATTATTTCCCTATACAGAAGATGGTGGCAGATTCCTTGACCAAGCCACTTCCAAAGGAGAAGCACATGTGGTGCTCTCAAGGCATGGGACTGTTTCCTAGCACATGATACTCCTTGCTCTATGCCGGCATGTGTTTGCCAAGTGGGAGTGTTGATGAGTGAAGGTGGCAAAACTCGCCGGCCGCCTTGACTGCGCGGTGGAAGGCAACGAGGGAGAACGAGAGAGAAGAAAAAGAAAAAAAAAGGAGGGAGAGGGGGGCTGACTTGCCAGTGGTCAAGCTAGTAAGTGAACGCGTGAGAGAATCTTTTTGTTTATTTGGTGCGGTTGCACGGTTGCGAGGACAACGTGCGACACAATGATTGTGCGCCAGGTCTACTGCTCGCACATGGACGGCCAAACCCGGCTATTGAATTGACGCACGTGCATCAAACCACAGGTGGAGGAAGTTTGAGCACATGGGGCACGAGGACTGTCCATGTGCAAGCGCCAACAAGACAACTGTGCAGTTTCTGGGCTGATTCAGCAAGATTGACTGGTAAGTCAAAAAGTCAGGTGGGCATTTTCCAGCCGCGACTTTTCTGAATTTACACGTGTGCTCGCCCCTCTTCCAACGCGGACAGCGCAAGTCCAGCTCCTTTGTTTTTTTCTTACCTAACCGCCCTTCCGCCACCGCAACTTAGCAACGCGACAACCAAAACAGGGCGTTCGAGTCGCATTTGTGAGTGTTGGAGGGTAACTGCTGAACCTACCAGTACATGGTGGTATGCCAGTAAGTCCAGGGGCATGACAACAGTGAAGAAGAATTTCCAAGTACCCCAGTTTCTTCACCTGCGCCTCGGAGGGCTAAGGAACTAATTTTTTGGTGTATAATTGTGCCTCTATGTACTCAAGGAGTGCCAACTATATGAGGCACCACTCTTGTGTGTGTTTTTTATTCCAAGTCAATCATTCACTCCAAATTCTCCTGTGACCACTGTCACTTTGCCAAAGTGCCAAGAACTCCATAGTGCTCCATTGATGCTGAAATTTGGAGAGCATACTCTCTGACTCTCTGGCTTTCCAACGACTCATCAAGCGCGTTCTAAATCCATCATTTGAGTGATCTACAAACGTCATTGCAGCAGTCAGAATTCTTCCCATATCTCTGCCAGATTTGGGACAGTGACCCAAGATCGAGTTTTGCACGTGAGAATTCTTGCTCCAAGCCTCCAATCTGTCATAATCAGTGTGCTGCCGCCTTGGTAGAACCTCACTTTGAACCAACACGACGGGGATGAGTTCGACTCCCAGCATGCCGACCAAGGCCAAGGCGCCCCTTGGGGGATGTTAGACCAATATCCCATGGTTCATTGGAGCCATGGGCGCCTCGGAAAGGCGGCATGATGCTTCATTGGCGACCGGGGCGCTTCGGACACCCATCACTCACGCTGGTGGTGTGGCAGATGGCTGAGTTGCAATGATCCACGTGGGAGAGTGTAGCGGGGGCTTCACTGCTGTGAATCACGCGTGGTTTGGTGCATTGGAAAGGTTGCTACAAGCACTATAACTTGTCAGATAATGTATGTGTCCATTAAGTGACTCAAAACGATGTCATTTCCATCCGAAGTTGCCCTCCTGCGTTCTGCCATGGTTCTGCTCATGTGACCTCTCACATTCGGTGTGGCGACCCTATGCGCACCGTCAGTCGAAACCGCCCTTGCTCGCCATACCTCATGCTCCCACCCTCATGCGAGCTGCGTGCCTGGTTGTGGACAGTCCGGAAGCAAATTCCGACATCTCCCACTCTCCCTCTCTCTCTCTCTCTCACTCTCCCTCTCTCTCTATCTCTCTCTCTCTCTCTCTCTCTCTCTCTCTCTTTCTCTCTCTATCTCTCTCTCACTCTCTCTATCTCTCTCTCTCTCTCCCTCTCTCTCTCTCTCTCACTCTCCCTCTCTCTCTATCTCTCTCTCTCTCTCTCTCTCTCTCTCTCTCTTTCTCTCTCTATCTCTCTCTCACTCTCTCTATCTCTCTCTCTCTCTCCCTCTCTCTCTCTCTCTCATTCTCTCTCCCTCTGGTCCCTCTCCCCTCTCCCCTACCAATTCTCTCTCTCCCTAACCCCACTCTCTCTGCTCTCCCTCTTCCCCTTCCACCCCCTCCCCTCTCTCTCTCTCTCCCTCTTCTCTGCTCTCCCTTCCTGCTCTCCGTTTCTTTTTTCTTTCATCTCTCCAGTCTATATGCTCTCCCTCCTCTCCCCTCTATCTATCTCACCCCTTCTTTCTCCATTCTCCCTTTCCCTCCTTCTCTGTATCTCTCTTTCTCTCTCTCCCTCTCTCTGTCTCCCTCTCTCTTTACATCCCCTATCTTTCTTTCTCTTTCTCTCTATCTCTCTCTCTCTCTCTCCCTCTCTCTCTATCTATCTCTCTATCTCTCTCCCTCTCTCTCTCCCTCACTCTGTGTCCCTTTCTCTCTCCCTATTTCTCCCTCCCCCCAACCTCTCTCTCTCTTTCTCTCTCTCTATCTCCTCTCCCTCTCTCTCTCTCTCTCTCTCTCTCTCTCCCTCTCTCTCTCTCTCTCTCTCTCTCTCTCTCTCT
>SZWC01011785.1:2883-17715 GCA_023375785.1 Penium margaritaceum
CGCTCAGCGGCGTCCCTAAGTGGGAGGGATCTGAGGGGAGTCGGCGGCTGGAGCTGCCGCCGGAGGGAGAACAACGGCCCGATGCATCATTCGGGGAGGCAATGGGGGGCGGGCGTGAGACTGAAGGTTGAGCCATGGGGATGCTGAGCTTTGGAGGTCGCTGATGACTGATGTTGCCGGTGGCACTGCCGCCGCCGCCATGGGTACTGCTTCTGGTGTTGCTGATTCTGTTGGAGGTGGCGTCTTCGTTTCCGCGCCCGGGGGACCTGACCTGATGAACGGGCTGCGAAGTGATGACGACGGGCGCTTCAAGGGTCGGCTCAGGCCGACCGCTAGGTGAGTGACGCAGTCGCGGATCGAGAGTTGCCGCTTCCACGGTTTCTTTCGTGATGCTCCTGGGGAGCGATCCGCGGGCCATGCCGTAGTCCATTGCGGCGCGCCGTGCAGGAACCAGTTACCCGATCGCGAAGCAGAGGATCCGGGCTCTCTTCGTACCGCGTTGACGGGCGATGCGCTATGGAAGACCACAGCCTTCACCGACTGTGCGACTTGCACGCTTCTGGCCCTATGTCGCAGGAATTCGAGCACGGGACGATCTGGGACGTGCGAATCGATTCAGCGGAATCACATCAAGCTGGGCGTGGTGCGATTGACAAAAGACAGAATAACTGCATTGTCGTCGCAAATGTGGTTAAGGCGCTTGGCTTGTGTGTCCTTGATGGAGCGACTTTGGGCCAGTTCCCGATTTGCTTGGCCCGCGACACGCACGTGGATTCGTTGAATCGCCCTTCAGGGTGAAATAGGGACCGTGAGTTCATCGTCCTCCACTGTAGCTGAGGAGCTACGCTTGGACAAGCGGCGAGGGATCGAAGGGGCGGCGCGTCTCGGGACGCCGGCGAGGCGACGTGGCTTAAGATTTCACAAGGTGCATAACGCTCTGGCTTTGGGGAAGGTCGGATGGTCTGCGATACGATTTTCTGTGAGCCACGATACGTCGACGGACGGTGGCCAAAGTAGCCACGAGCAAGGGCGTATGCGTGCGAGTCATGGAGGCAGTCACGGACAGCTGGTCGGACGGTTACTGGACTACCACCAGCTGCGCAAATCGGATATCGATACGAAGTGGCGAAGCAAACCGCATGCGGGTTAAGATGGCAGCGGACGACGACTTTCGGACTTCAAGGAGCTGTCAGGACCAAATAAACCCAGTCACCGGACACGGCTACAAGAAATATCCGCATTCTTGCCGGAGGTTGCCATCCGCCCACAGTCTCCTGTAGCAAAGCAGCCGTCATGCGAGAAAAATGCAAGAATGGCGCCCTTTTGAAAGTAGCACGCAAAATTGGCGCCCCCCCAACGTGAGCACACTAAATTGGCGCCCCCCCAAAGCAAGCACGCAAAGATGGCGCCCCCCCAAGGCAAGCACGCAAACATGGACCCCTCCTAGGGATAGCACGCAAAAATGGCGCCCTGCAAAAATGGCACCCCGCTAACTAGCACGCAAAAATAGCACCCCCCCTCCGGCGACGCCACATCAGCGACCCAACTTCGAGATTGATATTTTGCCTGTCCATTATTCGTTCTGATTTCTCTCATGCAAAAGCATTGCAATATTTACACAGAACGGAATTGACTCGAGAAATAAAGTGATCAAGAATCTTTGCAAAACAGGACCCTATTTCCATTCGTGCCTTTTTTTTCCATCGCGTCGAAGGCCGTTGTTTTTTTCTATTTTTTGCCGTCACGTCGAATGCTATCTGCCCCTCATTTTTTTCCTTCTTTTGCTCTCATCGAAGCCAAGTGGGAGTGGGAGAGGGTTGGGGAGGCGAAAGCGGGGCAGATCGCCTTCGAAGGCGATCTGCCCCGCTTTTTTTTTTTTCTCGCGTCGAAGCCAACTGAGAGGGGGAGAGGGGGGGGGGAGCGGGCAGATCGCTTATGACAGGAGAAAAAAAAAATGGCCTTCGACGTGATGGGGAAAAAAACAAAGGAGCGAATGGAAACAATAGGGTCCTGTTCTGTCAAGATTCCTGATCACTTTATTTCTCAATTCAATTCCGTTCTTTCCACATATTGCAATGTTTTTGTATGTCGGAAAAAAAAGGACAACCAAAATGTATATCGCAAAGTTGGGTTGTTGACATGGCGTCGCCGGAGGGGGGGGTGCTATTTTTGCGTGCTAGTTAGCGGGGTGCCATTTTTGCAGGGCGCCATTTTTGCGTGCTATCCTAGGAGGGGTCCATGTTTGCGTGCTCGCTTTGAGGGGGCGCCATCTTTGCGTGCTCGCTTTGGGGGGGCGCCAATTTAGCGTGCTCACGTTGGGGGGGCGCCAATTTTGCGTGCTACTTTCAAAAGGGCGCCATTTCTGCATTTTTCTCTAGTAACCGAGCAATAGTTTTCTAGAAGGATAAATTGACAAAATAATCCTGGTTTCGGCTCTGTCCTCATAAAAGGTGCCTTGCTCCTTTTCACTTCAAGAATCCGAACCTACCTGATTCCTGGGATACCGGGGACGCAAACTTGGCCACGGTGGTCAATGTTTTATGTCGACCTGAACGGCTGGACAGGTTGCTTTGACGCCCGGATGATACAGGCCGTCATTGCTTAGGCGTGACTGGCCTCGCTAGCTTGCAATACTGACGATGGTTTGAAGTTGGGATTCGTTTTGTCTTGCACAATCGATGGTAACAATCCTAATTGAACTTTATGTGAAGAAACGTGAGAAAACATAATTTTCCGAATTTTCAGGGCGCTCGCAAGGTCGTCGTTGAGGCGGCCTACACTTAAGGCGTTTATGTCAGGTCGGGTCAATTGAGTGACCAAACGGACCGGCGGATTAAACGTGCAGCCATCACTAGCCATTAGATATTTTGGGAGTCGTTTTTTTTAATAAGAGTTTCCCAAGCAGACACGTCCTCAACGTCGCCGAACGTCGTGGAGGCTAGTCACGTCGTCGCCTCGAGGAAATTTGCCCTTTCTAGTAATACCTCTTAAAAGCGACTCATAGTTGTCCGCAGTCTGGATCACATGATGAAAGGATTGCCATGATATTGTAGTATAATGAAAGCCGTCCTTAGTTTGTGTTTTAGAAAAAATCATGCCCTTGTTTCATCCATTGACACGAATATGTTTTGCGAGTTTCGTGTTTGTATTGTCATGACACAATAATTGTGTCAACTCTGTCCCATGTTTGGTACTTTGGACTGCTATCAATACTTTGTATATGGAGCCATGTAATAAATATGGATTTGTATGCTAGTTAAGCACGGTTCTTGTGGAAAACACAAACACAAGGTGATCTTTTTCCACTTTCAATGAAAATTGAATCTTCACAGTCGTATGAAAAAGATTATAGCACTTTTACAAACCGATCTCGCTTCATTTTGTTCTGATTTGTGATGTTCTTGTACAGTCTACTATAACCACTCGGTCGTGTCCATACTCGTGCACATCCCTGAGGCGGGCCCTGGTGACATCGGAGGGACGACGGGCGGCGGACTACCACCTTGGAGCTGGCCGACTACCGTTCCAGAGCCCCGGACACTGCCAGGACTCCCTGCTGTTTTTCTGCAGCCTGCAAGAGACTTTTCGGCGGACCGGCCATGAGCCTGATTTGCATGTTTTTGCATTGCCTGTCCACCGTCTGATGATGGATGCATGCATGTGACCAGTCGTAGCGTCTGTCTTGTGATCCTACACGTCTAGGTTCAGACGGCGTAGCATTTTGACATGTGTGCGTAGAGTTATGTACAAGACAGTGGTTTTGGGCCGGTTTTAGGACAGCTCTTGGACCACCGTGTGCGACACCCGTTGTGCGCCGCGGCAGGTATTTAGGCCATGGACCTGTCATTTGTTATCTCCCTGTGTAAATGCTATTGAAGCATTCAAACACTTTGCCTTGCGTCCCCTAGCCAAACTCTTGCCGTTGCGTGCACGACTTGTGACTGTCATCACCGTCTGATCAGGCACTCACGCCTGGTCAACGGGAGTATTGCTAGGAAGCTTCCTTGCATATTCTCATGGTATCAGAGCAATGAGACAGTTCTCACTGAGCTGCGCAGCAGAGATGCAGCAGAGCACCAGTGAGAGTCACCATTGTAGCAGATCCACTTGGGCCTGTCAAAGACAGCCGGTCGCCGTTGACGCAGCCCACACCCATCACGTGAGACAGTAGCAGCGCCGTTGCCACCATGCTAGCAGCAACATAGCAGCAGAGCAGCAGCAGCAGCAGCGGCAGCAGTAGCGTTGTAGTAGCAGCTACAACAGCGCGTGGCGGCTGCAACGAGTGCAGCCGCCGTCCGCAGCCGCAGCGACGGCCGCGGCAGCAGCAGCGAATGGCGGCAGCGGCGGTAGCAGCAGAGCAGCAGCAGCGGCAGCAACAGTAGCAGTAGCGGCAGAAACAGCAGCGTTGCAGCAGCAGCAGTAGACGTGGCTGCAGCAGTAGAGCAGTAGCTACTGTAGCAACAACAGCACAGCAGCGCGCGGCGGCTGCAGCGAGCAGCAGCTGCAGCGCGCAACAGCAACAACGGCATTGCACAGCCGCTGCTGCCACTGTTGCGCACATAGCCACGCAGCTACTGCTGCAGTTGACAGCACAGCTCTAGCAGCAGTTGAGCGGAAGCTGCTACGCAACCTCCGCGCAGCTTCCGCGCAGCCGCCGCAGAGCGGTTGCACGCTCGCGCAGAACCGCAAAAAAAAAAGAGGGAGGGAGTCGAGCCGACGTCAGCATTTTTGCTTGCTGATGTCATCAGGTCGTGCTGATGTCAGCAACCACCTGCTGACGTCAGCACCATACTTAGCCAAAATTTTGGTGGGATAGTCAAAAATTGCCAGCATCTCAACTTCTCGAGAAACACTGACGCTTTTGCAATCTGACAAACGTGACCTGTCGACCCATACTGAGAGGCGACATGAACTCGTCGGACAACACGAGGAAGGCGACAGATGATCCCTCCTCCTCCTCTTCTGGGGTCTTGAGCCCACGCTCGGAGGTCATTGAGGACCTGCAGAGCTAGCAGGTTGAGATGCGTCGCCTACAGTAGGAGCAGACTGATACCATCCGTACGCTGACTGAGCTTCTCCGTGGCTAGTCCACAGTCCCACGGCACGTTTCCGAGGGAGTTGTCGGCATCGCGGTCTCTACACAGCAGTCGGCTCAGGCACCCGTTATAGGAGCTCGACCTGACCCACCACCTTCTGATCTCCTGGATGACGAGCCATTCATGCCAGGCATGACTGACGACTCCCCGGATCATGAGATTCGAGTTCTTCAGGAGCGCCTCCGTCAGTTGCAGACGGGCACCAGATCTCCTCGGATTCCTACGGTGCAATCGTCACCCGACTATCCTGGTGACTATCCCCTTCCAGGAGTCTTCCACGTCCCTCGTACCCCTCGGCCTCCGGTTGCTCTCCACACGGAGTGGCAACCCAAGGACTTTGAGACACCACCTCCACGGTACATCACTAAGGACGGCTTCGACTGCTGGGAGATCCTCTTTCAGGTTTGGGCTACTTCAAAGGGCGTGTGGCCCTACTACCAAAGCCCGAATCAGCCTAAAGACCCAGCACAAGTGCTGACAGCAGCCAGAGCGATGCGCGGACTCCTTTATGCCATACCACGCGAGACCGTCGTCGACTTCCGGCCCTTCCTTGGCGAGCCTGGCACAGGCACCGGTGCCGATCCACGCGGAGGTTGGGATCTGGCCTTATCCTTGCTGGCCGCAGTGAGCAACGCCACCCGTGCAGCACACATTCGTGCCTTCCACTCTGTCTGTCAGGGGCCTACAGAGCCTGTAGCCGATTACTGGCGACGCGCCATGCGTATCTACACACACCTTGGGACCTCCGGAGGCACAAGGCTGTGGGCACTACGTACTATGATGCTCGAAGTTTGCCTTGTGTATAGTGACATCTTCACACGGTACAACGATGCTGTCTTCGAGCCCTTTTCAACCACTCTGGAGCTTCCTCCTTGGACGCATCAGCTCTTCCTCCAGGTGACTTCAGCCCGCGAGGTAGCAGTGGCTCATCAGGAGACTTCCCTTGCTGAAGCAGTCATCGCATCACCACCATCTTCCCTCCTACAGTCTCCTTCTTCATCCTCCATCACGTCCTCGTATTCCTCCTCCTCTTCAGCCCCACCCACACCCACTCAGACACAGGGTGTTGCACCAGCAGCTCATGGGAAGAAGAAGAAGGGGAAGTGTGGATCAGGTCAGCAGCAGTCACAGCAGCAGTCGTCCTCCAGTGGTAGCAGTGGACGTTCTGATCACTGTTACAACCGTGGAGGCGCCCATGGCTACACCAAGTGCCAGCACCCGCTCGACTGGGCGCGGATTACTCGTGGGCTCCAGGCTGCACACGCCCTCCGTTCCATGTCTAGCATGTCATCCTCGCCATCCTCTAGACGTGTGGCGGCCACGACTACAGTTGTTCCCGCTTCTCCACCGGCGAGTCGCCGGTGGAGACGCAGGAACAGCTGGAGAAGCCGGTGGAGTAGCAGCGATCCGGACCCACACGACCTCACCATCGCTGAGCTTTGACACCTTCTAGCGCTTTGCTTTCAAGGAGGTGCGAGTGTGTTGTCATCATTGGGTGGTCCATAGACTGTCTGTCCGTTCGTTCCTTTGACTCGTGACGACGCGTGTGGGGGAGCATAGTCAGCATGTGATGATGATGGGCCTGACTACACCGATTGGGTTCATGATTCTCATCTTTGTGTCCTACGTCGTTCCTCCCCACTGACGGCTTAGAGTCCCTCTGATGCCGAGTGTTTCATTGCCCGTTGTACAGTGATGTCCACCAGTCGTGACTCCGGTGGCACTTGGATCATCGATTTTGGTGCCACTCATCACATGACATGTCGTCGTAGTGATTTTTTTGTTCTCGTTCCTGTCACGTCTGTCCGTTTCGTCCGTACATGCTCTGGTCAGTCCTTGCCAGTCCATGGTGTTGGGGTTGTATGTTTCGACGGTCTGTCTGGCCCCTTGTACCTTTCTGACTTGTTGTTTGTGCCTGATCTTGAGCTCAGCTTGCTTTCTGTGCGTGCCTGCACACTGATGGGTCTCCCTGTGGAGCATACCGTAGACTCAGCGACTATGACTGCTAATGACACTCGCAGTGTTGTCCTTCGTGCCTCTGTCGTAGATGATCTGTATCGCGTCTTTCGTACCTCCTAAACTTGCTCCCCTTCCTCCTCCGCTTGGGTTTTTTTCACTGGTCATCTGTCTCCGGAACACCAACGGTTGCTTCATTGCCGTCTGTGTCACGTGGGATTTGATACTATGTCGAAGCTCATTCGGACACAGCTAACTCTCGGTCTTGACGCGGCTTCTTTCAAGAAGCCACCCAAGACCAACTGACTCTTTTGCGCTAAGGGGAAGATGCACCAATGCACCTACCCTGACTCTCGTTCCCCAGCGCTTCGGTCTCTCGAGTTAGTTCACTCGGACCTTCTCGGTCCTCTTCCGGTCGAGTCCCTATCTGATCGGGGCCGATATGTTCTGACTCTGACTGATGACTTTACCCAGATGCGGTGGGTCTACAGCTTGCGTCAGAAGAGCGATGTCGCCCTTGCGGTTTGACTCTGGCTCGTGATGGTTGAGCGTAAGTCACGTCACATGCTGCATACTTTCTGCTCGGATCGCGGCGGTGAGTTCCTTGGCGAGATGGACGGATTCTTTGCCAAGCACGGGATATTTCACCAGGTCTCCGCTCCTGCTACCCCTCAGCACAACGTTGTTTTTGAGCGCTAGAATCGCACCATGGAGGATGCGGTTCATGCTATGCAGTCTGAGTGCGGTCTCCCTAAGTCCTTCGCTTTTGAGGGCTTTGCGTTCATGACGTGGGTCTGGAACCACCTCCCGCACGGTTAGGTTCCGGACCATATTACACCGTAAGAGCTCTGGTTTGGACATCGTGCTGGCCTTCGTCTCGCTCGCGTCTGGGGATCCCTGGCCTCCATGTGGTACACCGAGGACTAGTAGGGGTCCAAGGTTTTACCTCGGGGTCGCTTATGTGCCTTCGTTGGCGTTTCCCCGCGGTCAAAGGCTTGGCGCTTCTGGGACCCTACTCGTCATCGCGTCATTGAGTCCCACGACGCGCTCTTTTTCGAGTCTCTCACCTACCGTGACCTGACTTCGATCACGACACTCTCCGCCACGCATGTTCCTACTTGTGAGGGTTCTCGACGAATGGGGGAGACTTCTACGCCAGCGAGCACCTCTCATCTTGCTGATGTGTTCGTTCGAACCCCCTTCACCTCTCCGTCTCCGGCCCTTGATGACCCGGCGAACATCGCTGTCGGTCCAGAGACCTTGCCCGTATAGCCTGTTTCACACCCCACAGGTGTTCCTGCTTCAGCTCCCGCGCCTACTTCTGCGCCAATACCTGCGTTAGTTGGCACTCTTGTTTCTGTGTCTCGTCCGGTCTTGCCTACTCCCGTACCTACATCTGCTGGCACTCCTACCTCTATGTCAGGTCCAGTCTTGCCTGCTCCTGCTGTCACATCCAGCCCCTTGTCCCCCACACACGCGTCTCCTCGTACGGCATCACCGGCTACCTTGTCTCAGCCCTCACCAGCTGTGGTCATGCCTGTCCCTGAGCCTGAGGTGCGCCCCTCGAGCCCAGGTTACTCCCGTGAGCGTAGTGGCCGTCTTCGACCACTGGATTCCGGAGCTCAGCGAGCGTCAGGCCCCGCACCCAGGCGCCCCTCTCGCAGCATCGCGAGTGGTGACCCCGGCACAAAGGCCCTAGGCCTGAGTGTCTACACTGAGCTCATAGAGGTATATGTATCGTGCCCCGTAGGGCACAATCTTGTCACTCGTGAGTTCCGTATCGCTTGTGATGCAACAGCTAATCTTGTGGTTGTCAAGCCTAGCATCAAGGCGTGTGCCCTTGCCACTGAGAGCTCTCCCTCTGTGGCATCCGACCTGGGCACCCTGAGGGAAGCTCTCTCATCACAAGATGCTGATGCTTGGCAAGCTGCCTGCGAGGATCAGCTTCGTGCTATCCGAGAGCATATAGTCTACGAGCTCGCCGCCCTTCCACCTAAGAGGAAGACATTTCAGGTCAAGTAGGTCTTTTGCAAGAAAGTGAAGCCAGATGGCTCACTGGAACGCTACAAGGCCCGCTTCGTCGTCAAGGGGTACTCTCCAATTGAGGGTGTCGATTACACAGACACTTTTGCCCCATGGCTCTCTTGATGAGGAGATTTACGTGGCTCAGCCACCAAGCTTTGACGACGGTGACAAGGTCTGGCGCTTGTGCGAGTCCTTGTACGACCTCAAGCAGTCTCCGTAGTGTTGGAACCAGGAGATCAGCGGCACTTTGACTCGTGCGGGATATGTACATAGCAAGGCAGATCCCTCTCTCTTCATCCTACCAACACCTGAGCGGTTCATTGCCATCCGGGTCTATGTCCATGACCTTTTGATCGCGTCTCCGTCCCTGGAAGCCGTGAAGGAGGCCAAGGCTGTCCTTCAAACTGCCTACAGGATGAAGGACCTCTATCCTGCATCGGTGTTTCTTGGTATGGAGATTATGCGAGATCGCGGGCGTCGGACGCTGTTACTGCATCAGGCCCAATTTGCACGCGTCGTGGGGGAGCGTTTCAGCGATCTCCTTGGTGTAGTGCCCACTGCTTCCACACCTCTTACACCCGATGGGCAGGATGCCCTGAAGGTAGATGATCCCACACAGCTGGGGGAGACAGTGGACGTGACCTTGTACCTTCGTCTCATCGGATCTCTCATGTACCTGGCCACTACCACACGTACCGACATCGCTTTTGTTGTCAACCTCCTCGCTCAGTTCTCGCAGGCTCCTTGTGCTAGAGTCCTTCACGTGGCTGTGCAACTGGTACGGTACGTGGTCTCCACACCGTACCTTGGACTCTGCTTTTGTCGGCAGTGTTCGATGGTCCTTGACAGCTACACTGACAGCGACTGGGCTTTGAGCCTAGATGGACGCAGCCGTACTGGCTACGTGTTCTTGTTTGGTGGTACCGCTCTGTCTTGACGTAATGGGAAGCAGGGCTGCATCGCACGTAGCTCGTTAGAGGCAGAGTACGTTGCTTTGGGCGCAGGGACTGTTGAGGCACTATGGCTACAGCGCCTGTTTCTTGAGCTTGGTCAGTCTGTACCCGCCATTGTGCTTCATTGCGACAACCATAGTGCTCCCGCCATTGCGGAGAACTCCAGTGTCTTTCACGCTCGCAGGAAGCACATTGCGGTTGAGCATCACTTTGTGCGTGATCTGGTGGAGCGACACGTGATCTCCGTCATGTGGGTTTGCACGGACATGCAGCGTGCTATTTTCTTGACGAAGGCACTAGCTCGCGGAAAGTTCCTGGTGGCCATTCGTTCTGTTGGGCTTCACCCCATGCCTGAGGGTGGTTGAGGATGGGATGTGTGTCTGTGTCTCATCTGTTTGACACTCACTATTGTACTTTTCCCAGTGCTGCACGTGTATGGACATGCGAACCATCGGGTCATGGGGGAGTGTTGTGATTTGTGACGTTCTTCTACACTCTACTGTGACCACTCGGCCGTGTCCATACTCCTGTAGATCCTTGAGGCAGGCCCTGGTGACATCAGAAGGACGACGGGCGGTGGACCACCAGCTTGGAGCTGGCCGACTACCGCTCCAGAGCC
This sequence comes from Penium margaritaceum, assembly GCA_023375785.1. Classification (NCBI taxonomy): domain Eukaryota; kingdom Viridiplantae; phylum Streptophyta; class Zygnematophyceae; order Desmidiales; family Peniaceae; genus Penium; species Penium margaritaceum. Next base: position 13,533 of record SZWC01011785.1, read on the forward strand.
CTGGAAACTGCCGGGATTCCCTGCTGTTTTTCTCCAGCCTACAGGAGTCTTTTCGGCGGACTGGCCATGAGCCTGATTTGCATGTTTTTGCATTGCCTGTCCACCATCTGATGATGAATGCATGCATGTGACCAGTCCTAGTGTCCGTCTTGTGATCTTGCACTTCTAGGTTCAGACGACGTAGCATTCTGGCATGTGTGCGCAGAGTTATGGCCAAAAGAATGGTTTTGGGCCGGTTTTAGGACAGCTCTTGGACCACCGCGTGCGACACCTGCTGTGTGCCGCGGCAGGTATTTAGGCCATGGACCTGTCATTTGTTATCTCCCTGTGCAAATGCTATTGAAGCATTCAGACACTTTCCCTTATGTTCCCTAGCCAAACTCTTGCCGTTGCGTGTACGACTTGTGACTATCGTCACCGTCTGATCAGGCACTGACGCATGGTCAACGGGAGTGTTGCTAGGAAGCTTCCTTGCATATTCTCACATTTCCCTTGTTTTATGACAATGGCAGATTTCCTTGTGTTGTTCCTGTGATTTGACCCTGTTTAAGCCCGGGTTCGCGAGGCTCACTAGCTGGCCATGACGTCCAGTTCCATGAAACCGGAAAGCTTGCAGTTGAGGAGGACCGACAGAGGGAGAAAACAACACTAAAGTCTGCAAAAAAAATCCCCCGTCAGCACAACTGACCAATCACAATTTCTTTCTAAAGGAGGAACCGATTGTAAAAGGGTTACTACGTAACCCAAAAATGGTGAGGCGGTGCGAACTCAAAGCAGCACCAGACATGGGTCTAGTTAGGTGCCCTGACTGTTGGGCTCAACAGGTCGGGCTCCCAAATCGTTGAATATTCATGTTCATTCATCAATCCTTCTCGCTCGCGGAATAACGGGAGGGATTTATGACTGTTTTTCATTCTAGGTGGATTATTGCAAAGATTCATGTCGTCGTGGATGACACTATCGATATTCACCGGCCCGCTGCAAAAATCTTTAATCGGTCGCATAACAAACCACTTTGCGGGGGGGGGGGGGGGGGGGGGGGGGGGAGTATCTCTCAGTTCAACGATGGCAAACCCATTGCGTCTTTGTATGCTATCAATGAATCCATCAATATCCTTGCTGCTTCAAGATACTCGCTTTGAACGAGTCAGATGGGATACATAGGATTATCACAATGACCCAGAACCCGTACGTATGGACGTTACACTATTTACCAAGGACAAAACCGGGTGGACACGGGAGGAAAGAGGGCTGGTGGGAGAGGGGGGTGGGAAGGGGGGGACCTCGTTTGCGCCCAATTAAAACTCGAAACTGGGAATTTCATGCACTGATTCTATCCAGAGCAAACATTCATCCCACAAGCTGAAAACTAGAAATCAGTGATTTTGGAGCGCAGCCACACGTTAATGGTCAGCGGTCATTCTGCCACTAGTCGATCACATGTCCGGAGCATTGCCGGACAAGCCAATAGTGAACCTTGAACTCACGAGGGAGCTATTGCATTTAGAGCATATTTGGATAGGCCGGATGACAGTCTCATTCTGCATTTACACCTCTTTGGCCACCTCTTAGGTTATCAGGCCACTTTGGCCACCATTGGCATTTCACCCCTCACAGACCTTGTGTGCACTACCTCCCCTTCCCCCCATGCTCTCTTTAGGACATTGTCTACCTTGGTCTCTACTTGCTTCTTTACACTGCATTGTTCTCATGTCCTTGATGTACAAGAGTCCCTAAAACTCGCACGTGAGCAATTCTGACATGACATTCATGGCCCACCACGCATCGACCTCAAGTTTTTTCTCCCGTTCAACCGAGGGCATTATGACCAACTGCCTCGATCTCCGGTGTTTCGTTCCAGAAGTTGCTGAAAACTTCCACCACTTTCCTCAATGGTCGGCAGAAGTGTCTCGAACCATATCAACGTTTCGATATCGTTCTGTCGACTTCTTGACGACTCTCGACTTTTATAAACATATGTCACAATATTCAAGAAGCCCCTTGACTTCTCAACGGAGCTTCTTGAATCTTCCACTCATAGCACGACCTCGCACGCCTCGCTCGACTCGGACGTCGAAGACCCGACACATGCCTCATTCTCATTCTCTACATTGTATATGTGTCCACACACTCAACAATTGTAGTCAAAGTACACTTACATCTAAATACAAAGCATCCATTTGTCCCAAACACCCAAATCATCTTTTGTCCCGCACCTCATCCCTATGAACCACGTATGCTTTGTTTAGTATAACACTTGGTGTCAGAGCGTCGCGACACTCGAGGGGCAACTGGCCCATTAACTTCCTCGCAAAAACCTTGCAAGAGTCCTTGGCGCATCTCCACTGTTCACAATATTACAGACTTTGCGATGACAATGGTGAAAAGAGCGAGCCCAACTAGCGACGAGAACCAGTCCCCTACAAGTACTCTGATGATGGCAAGTGAGCAACACGCAATCAACGACACTCTCCGAGCCAACGAGGTGGCAGCAACAACTTTCGTAGAGAATGGTACCGCGCCAATGAACCCAAAGGCCAATCCGGTGACGGGCCCCTCATGCTTGACAAACCCTTCGGCACCACCGCAGTCCGTTGGGTCAACAGCTTGCATGATGGGAGGTACTGGCCCAAAAGCGTGAATCAACAAAGACCAATATAGGAAATTCTCGGGACTTGAGAGCCTCAACACGCACCTGCTCCAACAGCTCAATGTAGTAATGGATGGGCTTCGAGTTTCTCGTGCGTGCAAAGCAGTGCTCACCAAGAGAAATCTACAACTCTCAATTGAAACCCAAATTCATCCGGTACCAAATCCGTGGACTTTGCGAACCACTCCGGCTACAAATCAAAGATCCACACGACATAATGGTGTAGAGGACTTGCCCAATGAGCATCCTCAGTGTAAGATTTCCTGTACCAGCACAATCTAAAGGTTGATTGCAGCACTGGATCAGTCTACATCGGCATTAATGGTGACACCTACCTTTGGTCAAGCGACCCACGACGCAACGGAATGTGATTGAGGTTAAACATTTTATGAATAGGAAAAGGTGCTTGAACAATTAATGATACGGGTGACAATTTCGATAACATGACACATGAAATAGTTTCCCTTATATAATAATATCCATTCTAGGTGAAAGAACAAAAGATAAAAGGGTTTTCTTCTGAAGGCGAGACAGTGGATGCAAAAAAAATAAACTTTAGAAACTTGGAGTTCAAGTAGGACTTCATTTATGTCATTTGACTTTTACCAAGGGCAAGTGTGTTCTTCTAGGTAGTCACAAATGTCTCTAAGTGACTGATATCCTCCTCAGTCATACCTTACTACATGTTTATCAAGAATATGTCCCTTGAAATGGGACTTTGCTAGGGAGAAACCACAAAACATTAACGAGTCGGCAAGGGAGAGAGAGGTGGAAACTCACCAAGACGAGATGGTTTCAAGTGGTTACTATAAACTTCATGGATTTGGTGCACGTTTAGAGATAATGCGCATCCTATTGTATGTCCTCTGAGAGAATATCATCAACATTGTATCATGAGCCTCGCCTTAAATGTAATTCCATGAGTTCTGGACAGTCCACATGTCGTGAACATAATGCCAGAGAAGGTCCACAATGGGGACCAAATCACATAACAAGAGAGGGGGGATGGATGGACATCATGGAAGCACCCAGAGCAGGCGATAACTCCTTGTATTTGAGGTGGAGAAATAAGAACATTCCAAGAGTTTTTATGATGGAGAGTATGTGCCTATTGCAAAGTAAATGTAGGAGTGGGACAATCTTCATTTGGTGCCATCACGTTGATTAGTGTAACGGAGTTACAAAACTTTCAACAATCTGATGCTTTAGTTTACATTGTGAATGTTTTGTAGGTAGTCCAATGGTGGAGATAAAAAAACCTCTACGCTTCTTGTTTGAAGATGTGCCCTTGCTGAACATTTTGGTCCTCATGAGGACTTCTATGACTACATTTATGACCAATCACCCTCCAATTATACACTCATTTTCCAGTGTACATTCTATTCCATACAGAAAGGTAACTTCCAAGAAATACACATACCCCACGTATACCAGATGGAAACTTCCAGGATATACACGTACCCCATGTACACAACAAGGCATTTTCCAATAAACCACATTACTTGACCAGTACCCCCATACACTCACCACATA
>SZWC01011785.1:50669-67745 GCA_023375785.1 Penium margaritaceum
CATTGTGACTGTGTCTGTGCATGTGTGCGTTGTGACTGTGTCTGTGCATGTGTTGATTATGACTGTGTCTGTGCATGTGTGCATTGTGACTGTGTCTGTGCATGTGTGCATTGTGAGTGTGTCTGTGCATGTGTGCATTGTGACTGTGTCTGTGCATGTGTGCATTGTGACTGTGTCTGTGCATGTGTGCATTGTGACTGTGTCTGTGCATGTGTGCATTGTGCACTACGAGTCCACACAAGTCCCCAGAGTCCCCGATCTATCAGGCTTTCGGCAAGAGACTTGCTACTGCTTTCCCTTTGCTGTGCAAGTGCTTGCGATTGCACTGATGCATAACTGACTTGTTGTGCGTGCCAACAGTTCAATGACGGTCTTCAAATCCCCTCGTACGTTTGTCACTATCACTCGTCCTCCCACAGAAACAAACTCGAGAGATACCCCTCCGCATTGACTCGGAGACCAACACCATCATCTGCGCACGCAGAACGTCGAAGCAGTTCCGGATCGAGTTTGAGAGACCGCACATACGATCATCCTTCAACACCTCCTCCCTTCTCGTACCCCGGATTCCAACCGCTTCCATTCCCTTCTCTAAACCGTTAAAAGGGGATGCCCTCAAGACCGACGTCAAAAGCCTCTGCTCAAGTCTGCTACCGGATGGCACACCCGGCTGCTTGGAGGAAGGTCGCCTCCCTAGCTGCATGAAGTGATCCTCACGGTCAAGTACACGTTACAAAGACTCCTCCGAGCTTCTCAGTGAGGAAGTGCGCTCACACATGTCCTGATCAGTTGTGTACAGAACAACATTCAATCAAGCTATCATAGAAGGCCCACAAAAGCTGTACTTGATGAGTAGGGATGGTAATAAGTTTGCACACCTTGTATGCAGTGCACAAAAGCCAGGGAAAGTTGCGCATCACTTTGTTATCTCTGTGTTTTCTACCGTCGGCACATTACGGCCTCAAGATTAGCAACACTGTGAATCATAATGTTTGCGAAACGGATACTAGGTCCACACGGCAACTATAAGAGCTTCCGGGGAGAGAATGCCATGAGAGCAAAGAACGGCAGCCTTCTCACTTGCACAAGCTTACAGGTCAGACATGATCCACATTGAAAGTAGTGCTATAGCAATTGCCATTGTCGGCAACGCCTACTTCTCCTAGAAATGATGTTGCGCTAGTCTCGACAACATTATTTTCTGCTGTCTCACACATGTCGACTGAAGTGTGTGGCCTGTTGCACACAGACCTTGCGCCTCAACAATGTTGGCTGCTCAACTAAGGGGAAAAACTCGCATTGGCAAGTTCTCCAGAACTGCAGTTAGAAGTGAGCAATGACTGAGTCGACAGTAGAACAATATTTGGTGAGAGACCCCCCGCACGCTAACCTAGGCCCTCACCTCTTTGAGGATTCTTTCTCGGTCTACAAGCCAATTAGGAAAGGGCGGAATGAGCATGTACCCCTCGCCACGGAGAGTAACCCTCATTCGCCCCTTCTCCTGAGTAGGAAGCCTAATTTGCCCTTGCCTCGCAACAATAAGCCTCATTGGCCCCTTGTGCACGAACTCAGGTTTCAGGTTTAGAAAAGAAAAAAACAATACACCACTCTTATATGCGGAGAGGCAGCATGTCGACGCCACATGCCATGCGACGTCGACATGCTAACGTCTGTTGGTTCTTGCACATCTCTCATTGTGCTCTGTTGTGTCCTCCCGGCTTGTGTACATCGGCGTGCAGATGACTGACGGTGAGACTCGACGCTGCTCGAGTGTCGTCCGTTGGAGCCGACGCACGCTGAGGCCTACTTGCAGTTCGCTGGAGCCTCTTCCCTCTGGCGACGTGCTCAGCTCCATCGGCAGGCCTCCTCGGCGGTCGGGCTATCGGCGGTCACTGCCACCGCAGATGCTGTCTGTATGAACCCAGCGCTAATTCTGACTGTGCCATTGCGTCTGCAGCATCATGCTCTGCCTAGGGTCCATGTCTCTTGCTGCGTGGCACTGTTTGGCATCATGGACCGTTGTAGGCACTGCGTAGGTTCGGGCAGCCATAACTCTTTGCTACTATTTTTCTACTTGATTCTGACTGCACAACTGCGTTCGCAGTGTCGGTATTCTGATATGGTCCAGTTTTCAGGCAAAACGGACGACGCCCGGGTTTTGGGCTGTCGGACGTCTGACAGGGCTCACCGAGAAACCCTGTCTGCCAGAAACTAGGTCCAGGACTATTTTCTGATTAGCTGGTTAGTTGAGTAACAAGTTCTACACTAGTGGGCGGGGAGCTTGAACTTGGAGGGGTCTCCCATTGTTGCTCATTCTTCACTCCTAATCAGTTACTTCCAGTTTTCAGCTGCTTTCTGACGCTAACACTTGCGCGCGCGTTTCTGAGTAACAAATCCACAGCACTCAGACTTAGACTCTAGAGCAGCAGACTAAGCAACTTATGTGGAAGCCCGCACGCTGCATCAACACCACCACTGTCTCAACTTGCGCTCTAGTGTAGTTTCCATTTTGGTATCAGAGCCAGAGTGTAGCAGCAGCAGACAACGGGCGTACAGGTGCCTGACTATGCCGGCAGACCCCCTATACGCGCCAGTGCAGGGGAAATGCTGCCGGATTTTTTTCCACAGCATTGACCTACTTGGTGGCACCGTCAAAGTTTTTCCCAAGGCCACTGGGCCAGGGGAAATGCTGCCGGATTTTTTGCGGCAGCAGTGACCCCCATGATGGACGCATAGAGGTGAGCGGCAGGCCACGTCAGGCGCTTGTTGGCAACGACGGACGTGGCGACGTCCTCCACGTGGAATGGCTGGCTGCAACAGCCCGTAGTAGCAGTAGCAGCTTGCAGCAGCAGCAAGCGATGGCAGCAACAGTGGTGCACAGTAGCACCCGGCAGTAGTAGCAGCTCGCGGTTGCTAGAGGTCTACTATCGCGGCTACTACGGCAACGACAGTAGACCTCTAGCGAGACACTAGACCCTGTTGCCGCATGGCATGTTCTCACTCGTCCCCATCATCTATCCAGCAAGGCTGAGACGAGCCGTCTGCTGCAATGAGTTCAACCCCCTGCACATGGGGGAGACCGTGACTGTCACCGCCTACTGGCAGTGGGCTGAGGACATCCTCCGTCGCCTCGGCACCTCTGCTCCACCCCCTCTCGCCGTGCTCCTCACCATCAAGCGCGGTGCCACAAGTGCGTACGCGGACGACTTCCTTCACTACTCCCAGGAGATCCTCTCCACCATGGCAGCCCAGGGCACCCTCATGCCCTGGGCATACGAGCTCTTCCTCTAGGTTGAGGAAGCTCATTTGGAGTCCCGCCTCCAGCGCACAAAGGCCCTCGCCTCACTTGCCGTCGCCTCCATGGCCGTCGTCTCCCCCGCTAGAGCAACTTCCACCAGCTCCTTGTTGCCGGGAAGGAAGAGGAGTCGGGGCAAGAAGGGCAAGGGTCAGCAGCAACAACAGCAACAGCAGCAGTCAACTGGGTCCAGTGGCAGTAGCTCGGTCTGCCACAACTGTGGCCAGCCAGGGCATTGGTTGTACACGTGCCCACTACCGACGGACGAGGCTTGCGTCATCGCCACCATGCGTTGCCAGCAGGAGCGCCGTCTCGCCTCCGCCGCCGTCACTGTGGCTGCCTCCGACGCTTCGACACCGTCTAGCAACTCCACTCCTTCAAACGCGACCCAGGTCCCACATACGCCATCTCCTCAGCAACATCATCTGTAGCTGTCGGTGTCGCCGTTCCCTTCACCGGGACGGTCTTCCTTCTATCTGGGCTCTGACGCCATCACTCCACACTCCGTCTACACTCTTGGGCCGCCCACGCGTGAGCGACAATTGGAGCAGTTCATTCTGGTCCATCTCGGCCTACCTCGCCCTCGCCCCTAGGAAAGTGTGAGTTTCGTCACCTCCTACTCGACCCCCTCGCCGTGCACGACTAAGACTAAGTTACGGCTGTGCACTACCTCCTTGTCTGTCTCACCGTCTCCCGTGATATCCCCTGTTCCCCTCCGTGACGACGTCGCATGGCTTGATGATTGGCAGTCTCGGTTTGCACCCCCTTCCACCGTGTCCGCGTCTCTTGCTTGCTGCCATGTGACTGTTAGCGATCTGGCGACTCCGGTCTAGGACCCGGCCGAGACCTACATCATGGACTCCGGGGCCACGCATCATACGACGGCCTCTCGCAAGGCCTTCAATATGCTTGGTCCTATTCGCGACGTCGCTGCTGTCCGGACGGGCTCCGGCCAGGTATTACCTGTCCGCGGTGTTGGTGTCATTCGTTTCCGTGGTCCTGCTGGTGATGTCGTTTTGACCGATGTCCTTTTCGTCCCGGTCTTGAGCTCAGCCTCCTGTTTGTTACTGCCCTTGACCGCATGAGCGTGGACGTTGTGTACTCGCGTGGTGTTGGCACTGTGTCGTTGCATCAGTCCGGTCTTTTCGTTCTCCACGCCACCGCTCGTGGCACCCTGTGGCACGTGCCTCGTTTGTCTTCCTCTCCCTCTGTTGTGTCCTCGTCGGCCACGGCAGGCCATGTGCTTGTCACCAGCACGCTTTCTCCGCAGCACACCCATCTCTTGCACCGGCGGCTTTGCCACGTCCACTCTGCTGCCGTCGACAGCGTGCTCCGCATCGAGTCGGCCAAGGGCCTTCGCCCTGAGACTTTCCTTTTGCCGTGCCCCACGGAGTGCATTGATTGCGCTCTGGGAAAGATGCACCGGTCCACATACCCTTTGTCCTCCTCCTGTGCATCCGCCCCTCTCAACCTGGTCCATTCCAACGTCATGGGTCCTCTCCCCTACAAAGTTCGTCGGAGAGCATGGCCAATATGTCCTCCCCCTCACTGACGACTACTCTCGCTACCGCTGGGTCTTCTGCCTTCGGCAAAAGAGCGATGTCGCCCGTGTCATTCAAGACTGGCTTATCCTTGCGGAACACGAGTGTGGTCAACCTCTTTGCCGCTTTTGCTGTAATCACGGTGGTGAGTACATGGGCGAGACCACAATGTTTCTTGACTCTCGCAGTATCCACCACGAGACGTTCGTGCCCTACATGCCCATCTAGAACGACGTCTCCGAGAGGTGGAACCCTACCATGGCCGATGCCGTCCGCACCATGTGGGTTGAGTCTGGCCTCTCTGATGTCTTCTACTTTGAAGCTATGGCGTACATGACATGGGTCTGCAACCGGATTCCTCACGAACCCCTTCCCGCCAGTCCCCATCGTACTAGTATTGGTGCGGTCAGCGAGCTAACCTCCGCCCCGCTCGCGTGTGGGGTTGTGTGGCCATTGAGTGGCTGCCCGCCTTGCAGCAGGGCGGCAAGCTTGCCCACCACGGGCGTCCTTGCACCTTTCTCGGTGTCCCTTGTCAGTCCATGGCTTAACACTTCTTGGATACCTCTTGACATTGCATCGTCGAGTTCGCGATGCCCTCTTCTTTGAGGAGCTGTTTCCGCGCGATCTCGTTTGCTCCGGCTCGTCGGTGTTCCTCTCATTGCATGGGGGAGGAGTGAGTCCTTCCTCTATCCTGTCGCTTTTGGGTGGCACATCACTTAGTCCCTCCGAGCCAGCAGCCCCTGGCGCGCTCGCTGGCCCCTCTGGGCCGACGGTCCCAGATGCGCCCACTAGCCCCTCCCGGCCGATGGTCCCAGATGCACCCGCTGGCCCCTCCGGGCCGAGGGTCCCAGATGCGCCTGCTGGCCCCTCCGGGCCGACGGTCTTAGATGTGCCTGCTGGCCCCTCCGGGCCGGCAGCCCCAGACGCACCCGCAAGCCCCTCCAAGCTGGCGATCCCAGTCGTGTCCACTGGTCCCTCCGGGCGAGCCGCCCCGGTCACATCCACTAGTCCTTCCGGGTCAGCCGCCCTTGTCGTGCCCGCTGGCCCCTCCAGGCCGGCGGCCCCTGTCGCGTCCGCTGGCCCCTCCGAGCCAGCCGCCCCAGTCACGCCCGCTGGCCCCTCCGGGTCGGCGGTCCCACTCGCGTTCACAGGCCCCTTCGGGCCAGCCGCCCTAGTCACGCCCGCTGGCCCCTCCGGGCCGGCGGCCCTAGTCACGTCCGCTAGCCCCTCGGGGACAGTCGCCCTAGTTAGGCCTGCTGGCCCCTCTGGGCGAGCAGCCCCAGTCGCGCCCGCTGGCCCCTCTGGGCCAGCCGCTCTAGTCACGCCCGCTGGACCCTCCGGGCTAGCAGCCTCAATCGTGGCCACTGGTCCCTCTGGCCCAGCAGCCATGTCTGCCTCCGTCGGCCTGTCAGACTTGGTGCCATCTCCTGCCCTACCGTGCTACATGCGTGGCCGAGGCGGCAGCCTCCGACCCAGGCCGTCGGTTAGCGTGCATACCGCAGCACCTTGCCTTGTGGCGTCTCGGCCCCCTGTCGCTCCACGTGTCTCTTCCACTCCTACGGTCACGAGTGAGGACCCTGGCACCAAGGCCCTCGGCCTGGCCACTTTGTTTTGTTAATTCTCTTGTATATACTTTCTCTTGTGGTCGTGAGTGCGCAGGGCACACTGGTCCAGGAAGTGGGGGCGACACATCATGAGCGGACGGCATCCTGACGGATCAGCTTGTCGCCCTAGGATTCGTGCTCTTATGTGCTCGCCTCCACCCTGGCAGTGTAGCCTATAGTCCCTCTGCCTTGGATATTCACATGTAGGAATTGAGCTTGGCAGCAATGCCGTGACATGCTTGTGATACCTAGATTAGTCCACACTCTTGAAACTGGTTAGGACAATTGTAGGTTTGCTTTGTAGGATGTTTGCTCACATGCCTAGGGGTTATCCGAGTTCGGAAACCCACGTTTGAGGGGCGTGCAAGGACTTTGTACTCACACCTCGCAGTTCGCTGGCGAGCTTCGCTCGCTGGCCGATGGGTGAGGATCGACTAACGATCCTCACCCATAAGAGAGTAGTCCTCTCTTACTCAGACACCTTTACCTTTTTCATGGCTCCGGACCTTGTTTTGACCCTAACTTCCTCCACAGTCCACCATTTGCCATGAAACAAAGTGCAATCCGGTCGTAGGAGTTCCCTCATGGTATCAGAACAGGCTCGCTGGCCTCAAATAGACTAGAGAGAGGGGTAGCAAGCAAAACGAGGGGCGGCCAGATTAGGACACGTGGCCGCCCACGTGCTGTCGGCGCCGCAGGCAGCCCCACGGTCAGTGTAGGGGCGTCGAACACGCCCAGAGGGGACCGCGCAAGCCGCGCCACAGGCGCTAAGGAGGCGGAGCCACCCACAATCCATGTGGTGGTCACGAGGCGGCGGAGCCGACCCGCTAGGCACCCCAAGGGCTCCCCTAATAGTGGGGGACCGAGCAGGTGGGGTGGGAACGGGCTGGGAAGGGTCTGGGGGCTGGATGCAGGTTCCCCAACAGGTCCTAAGGCGGTTTCCTAGAGCGTAAGGCTCTCATCCAAAAACTGGGCCCAAAGTGGGCCCGGCGGATTGCTGCCGAAGTTTTCTTGAACGGCAGGAGCAGGCTCTAGTCGCGTCCGGCCTCCCCGGCAGTGGGAATGTCCAACGCCGGGGGTAGCGTAGCAGGTGGGAGGGCCGATGGAGCCCAAGACGGTGATCCATCGGCCGTGACCCTCACGGCCGCCGCCGTCGCACAACTGGGTTTGGGATCCAAGGACCTGTCACCGCCACAGCTGGACACCAAGGACTTCCTAGCCTGGAAGGACCTGTTCCTCGACTGGTCCGCTGAGCATGGCTTGGAGAGCTACTATCTCCAACCGGCTCCAGACACTGCTCATGCGCAAGTTCTCCTTCACGCGTTCAATGCACTACGTCGCGCGCTGCCTGATTCGCAGTCATATGCCCTGCGCGAGTACTGTTTCGGGGGAAAGGGAGCAGACCCAACCGACTCTCGCACGGGAGACCCTCGGCCACATGATGCCTGGAGGCATCTCACGACCCGCCAGGAAGAACAAGGCATGACGCTAATCGTGACCCTGCGAGACAAGCTACGCAATCTCTTCCCCAAACCTGGAGCACCGGTAGCAGATTAATGGGACGAGGCTATGGACATCCGGCGACGTCTACTTGGACTTGGCGCGGCATGCTCCATCCTTGAGTGGCTGGATGTGGTGCTTCTGCACCTGGGCAAGCAGTACAAAGACTTCCGTCGGGACGTCTTCTGCTGTCACCTCGTGGCAGAGATCGAGGGCATCGACCTGTCCGTCGTCTTTGCTCAACTCCGCAACTACGAAGAGATTCTCAAAGGAGAAGCCCGTGACACCGTGGGTGCTCCGACGGCCTTTGTGCATCAAGGCACCTCAGCTGGCCCAGAACTGTCCATCCACTTCACACACACCCAGACCGGGGTCAACAGTACAGGAGGGAGGAGCAACGCTTGGAGCGGTGGCAAGAGCCAAGGGCGTGGACGCGGAAATCAAAGATGCAGTTTTTGCAATCAGACCGGGCACTTTTGGCGTCGTTGTCCCGTACTACAGCGCCAAATGATGGACAGGCAGCAGCAGCAGCGTCAGTGGCAGCAGCCGCAGCAGCAGTAGCAACAGCGCCAGTGGCCCCAGCAGCAGCAGTCACATCATTTGATTGCCGGCTGGAATGGGCCGCAGAGCACGGGACCAGGTGCCCCAGCACCAACCGTGGTGCCTTTTGGCGCGGCAACGTTTGGGGCACAGATGCAGCAGACGTTGCCCTTGCCCTCAGCACCTCCACCACCCACCTACCAGGGCCCATACTATGTCCCGCCCTTCTCGAACACTCCCGTGCCCGTACCTCAGTGGGCTATGCGTGTGTACACCGAGACGGCTCAGGCCCAGCAGCCAACTGCTCCACCACCCGGGCTCATCTGGACAGCCCCGCTAGAGCCTCAACTCCCTGAGACAGACGCCATGGACCCACCACACTTTGCATCACAACACTCAGGTAAGCGGCTAGGTCACACCCATGTCACTATGAACCATGCCCTACCCATGCATGAGTGGTCGTTTGACACTGCATAGTCACATCATATGTTCCCGCATCGTCAGCTGTTTGTTACACTACACGCTGCGCTTGGTGTGGATGGTGTGAGAACAGGATCAGGGGAGATCTTGCATGTTGAGGGCGTGGGCACAGTTGCGTTGCAAGCGCCGGGGGGTGTGCTATGGTTGACTAGCGTGCTGTATGTTCCTCATTTGAAGGTCAATCTCTTATCTAGTGGACCGTTGGAAAAACAAGCCAACATGTCCACTGTGACGCAGAAGCAGCGATGCATGCTTTATGATGCTGCTGGTGAGCTGCTGGCGGATGGGCCCCTTCACGTTGACATGCTGTACCGGCTCACCCTCTTTCCCCTCTTTCACACCCAGTCACTCCGGCCACAAGTTCACACTGTAACTGGCACAGACTCAAGGCACACTGAGCTCATTCACAGCAGACTGACGCATATACATACTGACGTTGTAACAGACATGTTGAAGCATGCAACTGCACACGACATCCATCTGACTGACTGTGCTCATGGTCTCAAGGATGGTGCATGCCTAGAGTGCCATGAAGGTAAGGCACACAGAAAAACATTCCCCAAGTCCTCTAGCGAGAGGACATCACCTCTTGCCCTGGTTCATGCAGACCTAACGGGACCTATGCCTGTTCCCTCTCTTCAATATGGGTCCCAGTATGTTCTGACTCTCACAGACAATTACAGCCGCTTCCGCTGGGCTTTTCTGCTGAAAACCAAAGCAGATGCGCAAAGGGCTATCACGGAGTGGATAGCTTTAGCAGAACAACAGACGGGGTGTAAAGTGTTAGTACTACGAACAGATAGGGGAGGAGAGTTCCTTGGAGCCCTGACTAACGAACTCAAGGTCAAAGGTATTGAACACTAGACCACCGCACCCTACACGCCACAACAGAATGGCATTGCAGAACGGTGGCACTGAACACTAGGTGATGCACTCCGAACGTTGCTGACGGAATCTGGTTTACCGTTCAGCTTTTGGGAGGAGGCAGTCAAGTATGTCACTTGGGTTTGGAATCGTGTCCCACAAGGCCCACTGCCCAAGGCGGTGACACCTTGGGAACTCTGGTTTAAGGAGAAGGCTGACCTTCGGCCGGCGCGGGTATGGGGAACAATGGCGTGTGTTTGGTTTCCTCAACCTCAACGTGATAACAAACTCAGCCCTCGTGGACGCTGGTGTGTGTTTGTTGGAGTCTCACACGCCTCGAAGGCATGGAGGTTTTGGGACCCCACGAACCATGCGTTTGTCGAGAGTCGAGACGCGTCTTTTCTGGAGCATATGTCGTATAAGGAGTTCCGGACACTGCGACAAGCGCCATCCATGCCACGTCCCGAGCATTACCCGGAGTACGTGAGTGTGCCTGTTTTTGTCCCTAGCTGAGCAGAGCGGCCTGCCCAGTCAGTGCCACAGGACCGTGGTGTAGGCGCAGTCTCACCTATACCTACAGATCTACTCACACCCACAGACCTCGTGAGCATTGAATCAGGTACCTCTTCCTCCCCACCTGGCCTGGACCCCGTAGGTAGGGACACCGACACAGAAGAAACACTGCCTGCCGAGCCTGTGCAAAGGTCACAGCGCACCGTGCCTCGGGTTGATTACAGACAGTTCTATCACATAGTTGGGGTGACAGATGGGGAAACCACATTGACCAAACCCTTGACGCTGACAGAGGCAAGGGGGCGTGCTGATGCGCCTGAGTGGGAGAAGGCTATGGTGGCAGAGCTAAACGCTCTCTTGGACCATGGTGTCTACGAAATGATGCCACTGCCACTGGGCAGGAAAGCAATTGATGTCAAGTGGGTGTTCAAACTCAAGCGCAACCTGGCCGGCATGATTGGAAAGTACAAGGCCAGACTAGCGGCTAAGGGGTTTCATCAAATCCCCGGTCAAGACTTCACCGAAACCTATGCGCCTGTCGGGAAGTATGGGACAGGCTGTGCGTTGTTGGCAATCGCGGCACATGAGGACTGGGACATCCATCAAATGGATGTCAAAAACACGTTTCTTAATGGCCCACTGGAAGAAGAATTGTCCATCAAACAACCGGAAGGCTTCGAGGATGGCACAGACAGGGTGTGGCTACTGTTGAAAGCTCTTTACGGTCTCAAACAAGCTCCAAGGTGTTGGAACAAGGAAATCCGGCGCACATTGGTTCTGGGAGGCTTCACCCAGAGTCTCTGCGACCCTTCCCTCTTCTATCGATGGGAGAGTGGTGTGCCGGTTACCCTGCTTGTCTATGTGGATGACCTGTTGATCTTGTCCCCTTCACCCTCACTCATTGCACAGACCAAAGCATTGCTCACAGCACACTACCACATGACAGATTTGGGTGAAGCACAGAACTTCCTTGGCATGACAATTGTCAGAGATAGATCAACACGAACGCTGACGCTGCATCAGGATCCATTCATTACACATCTCACCGCACGATTTCACCACTCAGTGCAGCACCTGTCCCCACAGCAGTCACCCATGAGCCCAGATGTCTACGCACACCTGCTCGACGCACGGACAACAGACTACGGACCAATCACGGATCCCACTCTGTACCAACAGATCATAGGCAGCTTGTCATACTTGGCCTCCACTATCCGACCAGACATCTCTTGTGCAGTCAATGTGCTTGCCCAGTTCAGCCAGCAACCATGCAGTACGCATCACAAGGCATTGCTGAAACTGCTGCGTTATGTGTTGGACACGGCTGAGGTTGGACTGGTGTTTTCCCCGACTGTGGACCCGATGCTTGATGGCTTTTGTGACAGTGATTATGCTCGTGATTGTGCAGTCCGCAGTCGTGGTGGATATGTGTTTCGAGTGTGGGGTACAGCTGTGTTGTGGCGTAGAGCAAAGCATTCATGCGTGGCACGGAGCATCGCTGAAGCAGAGTACATGGCACTGGGTGAAGCGGCATGTGAAGGGATCTGGCTTGCACGCTTGTTGGAGGAATTGGGATTGGTTGTGCCGGCAGCACCGCTGCATTGTGATAACTCTGCCGCACGTCGCATTGCTGCAAATGATGGGGTGTTGCATCCGCGCACAAAGCATATCAACGCCGAATATCACTTTGTGCACAAAGCTGTTGATGCTGAGACCATACAAGTCTCTGACGTAGGTGGGGAGGCACAGTTGGCTGACTTCCTCACCAAAGCTCTATCCTCTTCATCCCTTCTGCTCCAACTGCATCAAATTGGCTGCAAGCCTGCTGCACTCACGGCCAAGGGGGCGTGTTAATTCTCTTGTATATGCTTTCTCTTGTGGTCGTGAGTGCGCAGGGCACGCTGGTCCAGGAAGTGGGGGCGACACATTGTGAGCGGACGGCATCCTGGCGAATCAGCTTGTCGCCCTGGGATTCGTGCTCTTGTGTGCTCGCCTCCACCCTGGCAGTGTAGCCTATAGTCCCTCTACCTTGGATATTCACATGTAGGAATTGAGCTTGGCAGCAATGCTGTTACATGCTTATGACACCTAGATTAGTCCACACTCTTGAAACTAGTTAGGACAATTGTAGGTTTGCTTTGTAGGATGTTTGCTCACATGCCCAGGAGTTATCCGAGTTCGGAAACCCACGTTTGAGGGGCGTGCAAGGACTTTGTCCTCACACCTCGCAGTTCGCCGGCGAACTTCGCTCGCCAGCCAATGGGTGAGGATCGACTAGCGATCCTCACCCGTAAGAGAGTAGTCCTCTCTTACTCAGACACTTGTACTTTTTTCATGGCTCCGGACCTTGTTTTGACCCTAACTTCCTCCACAGTCCACCATTTGCCATGAAACAAAGTGCAATCCGGTCATAGGAGTTCCCTCACGGTTGTCCTCGCAGACTTTCACCCTGGCTCTACACTCGGCTATGTCATGCTCCATCATGAGCATCGGCATGATTTTATGGCTGCACTCCCACGCATCCCACCTGGAGCTCGAGACGCACATGCTCTCCCACTCTGCTCCATAGCACGCCCGAAGGACCCAGCCACCCTGCGTGCGACTTGAGTCTCTCTTGAGGTTGCACACTGGGATGCTGCATGCGCTGACGAACTCGCTGCTATCCGGCAGCACCACGTGTATGACCTCGTCGACCTCCCTCCAGGTCGGAAGGCCATTGATACCAAGTGGGTCTTTTGGCGCAAATGGAAGCCCGACGGGTCCTTGGACAAGTACAAGGCCCGCCTCACAGCCAAGGGGTTTGCTCAGGTCCTTGGAGTTGATTACAACTAGATCTTTGCCCTACTTGGCCGATTCTTCACGAGCCAAGCGCTCTTCAGTTTGGTTGCCTAGCATGGGTGGGAGCTGCATCAGATGGACGTGAGCAACGCCTTCCTACATGGTTCACTAGAGGGTGAGGAGCTCTACATGGTGCAGCCTATTGGCTTCGACGACGGCACTGGGAGATTTTGGCGGCTGCGAAAGGCCCTCTACGGCCTAAAGCAATCGCGTCGGTGCTGGAACCAAGAGATGACTAGCACGCTCCTTCGCGGTGGCCTTCAGCGCAATACCGCTGACCCTGTACTGTTCGTTAGCCCGCGAGGCCAGACCCTCGCCGCTGTCCTGGTCTACGTCGATGATCGCCTTATTGCGTCGCCTGACATGGCTGCCGTCTAGCCTGTGAAGAACCTATTCTTCACCACCTACCAGATGAAGGATCTCTGGTCTGCCCGTGCCTTCCTGGGCATGGAGCTCGAGCATGATCGCTCCTAGGACATCTTACACGTCCACTAGTCTGCCTATGTGCAGACCCTGTCCATTTGCTTTGTCGAGGACCTGCCCCTTATGCTCAGCTCATCTTCATCTGTGTCACCTGATGGCCAGGTGAAGCTGAAGAGTCCTGACCTAGCCATTGTGGGGGAGCTTGTTGATGTGACCATGCATCTGTGAGTCATCGGGTCACTGATGTTTCTGGCGACGATGACGCGCCCAGACATCCTACCGTCAACCTCCTGGCTCAGTTTTCTCAGGAGTCACGTCACCTCCACTTTGAGGTCGCAATCCGAGTAGTACGCTACGTCGTCGCGACTCCTCGACGAGGTCTCATGTTCTGCCGCCAGCCGTCTGCCGTCACGGTGGGCTACACCGACAGTGAGTGGGCCGGCAGTCCAGACGGTAAGAGTGGCATAGGTTGGATATTTCTGATCGGTAGCACGGCTGTGTCCTGACACAGTAGCAAGCACGGGTGCATTGCACACAACACTGCTTAGGCTGAGTACGTGGCCCTTGGCTCAGGCGCGTGTGAGAGTTTGTGGTTGCGTCGTCTATTGTCCGAGTTGCGTCAGTCCATCGCATCCATCACGTTGCATTGTGACAATGAGAGAGCCATGGCCATCACATACAATGACGGCGTGCATCACACACGCACAAAGCACATCAAAGTTGAGGATCACTATGTGCGTTCGTTGTTGCATGACGACAGTAGCAGCATTGTGTGGTTTGAGACAGCACGACAGCTGGCTGACTTCTGGACCAAGGCATTGAAGCACGACTCGTTCAAGAAGGCTGTCAGTTCAATTGGCGTGCGTCCGTGAGTGGATCTCTTTGTCCCTACTTGCGACTCCGTGTGCCCTAGGGGAGTTTGGTTGTTGACTATGTCTCTGCCCGCACTTGTGCACTACGCCTGTGAGTCATGGGGGAGTGTTGGTTTTTGCGCATCTCTCATTGTGCTCTGTTGTGTCCTCCTGGCTTGTGCACATCGGTGTGCAGATGACTGACGGCAAGACTCGACGTTGCTGGAGTGTCGTCCGATGGAGCCGACACACGCTGAGGCCTACTCGCAGTTTGCTGGAGCCTCCTCCCTCTGGCGACGTGCTCAGCTCCATCAGCAGGCCTCCTTGGCGGTCGGGCCACCGGCGGTCAATGCCACTGCAGATGCTGTCTGCATGAACCCATCGCTAATTCTGACTGTGCCATTGCGTCTGCAGCATCATGCTCTGCCTAGGATCCATGTCTCTTGCTACGTGGCACTATTTGGCATCATGGACCGTCGTAGGCACTACCTAGATTTGTGCAGCCATAACTCTTTGCTACTATTTTTCTACCTGATTCTAACCGCACGAATGCGTTCGCAGCGTCAATACATTGGTATGGTAGAGTTTTCAGGCAAAACGGACGACGCCCGGGTTTTGGGCAAACGGACGTCTGACAAGGCTCACCAAGAAACCCTGTCTGCCAGAAATTAGGTCCAAGACTATTTTCTGATTAGCTGGTTAGTTGAGTGACAGGTTCTACACTAGTGGGGGGAGCTAGAACTTGGAGGGGTCTCCCATTGTTGCTCATTCTTCACTCCTAATCAGTTACTTCCAGTTTTCAGCTGCTTTCTGACGCTAACACTTGCGCGCGTGTTTCTGAGTGACAAATCAAGAGCACTCAGACTTAGACTCTAGAGCAGCAAACTGAGGGGGCATCGGACTAAGCAACTTGCGTGGAAGCCCGCACGTTGTATCAACACCACCACTGCCCCAACCTGCGCTCTAGTGCAATTTCCATTTACGTCACCTTTTTTCTAGCCCTCAAATCACAAAGGGTACGTGGAGGGACCACCCACAAAATTCAATTCTGTGTATGTTTTTCCCGGCATTTGGAAGAAGAAAACTACTCTACCCAGCGGTCGGAAGAATAAGAATAATGTTTGTGGAAGGGGGGGGGGTTGAAACGAAACCTATTGGACCCCGCTACCACGGGACCCAGGAGGAGCCCACGAAAAGAAAAAAAAAACCCTAAAAAAACAATGTTACTTGGGATGTGGTTTGATTAGGGTTTGAATGTTAAAAGTAGAAGGATTTGTATGTGAGGAAAGAAGAAAGAACGAGCGTTTCCGCTAGATTTTGAAAACGGACGTTGTTCCTCGCTTGCGATCAAGTCATGACGTGTTTTTTTAACACACAACCCCCCCTGGTTTGATGTAGGGTTTTATGTTTTGCACGGGCTCCGCACGCGCAAAACATAGAGGCCTAAGGGCAAGAGGCAGTCCCACGCCGTGAAGCAGCGGAAGATCCTCTCCCTCTGGGCGGGCATCCGCAGTTGCTTTAAATCAAACCAGGGGGTTTGCGCGCCGGAAAAAAAAAAAGAACAGGTCGTCGCTTGTTCGCGATTCTCGCGTGAGAGCAAGAATCGCGAGGGGTTGGGCAAGCCCCACCTTGTTTCACTCGATAAGCGGTGCATGCCACTGATCCAACATGGTGAAGCAAGTACGAGTTATGGTTAATCGACCCACTTTGATGCACTCCATAAAC
Organism: Penium margaritaceum; assembly: GCA_023375785.1. NCBI lineage: Eukaryota > Viridiplantae > Streptophyta > Zygnematophyceae > Desmidiales > Peniaceae > Penium > Penium margaritaceum. The sequence goes on from SZWC01011785.1 coordinate 66,844, forward strand.
TACGTATAGTACATCTCAGATATCTTCACTTCCTAGAAGTTTTCTTATGTGTATGTAGTTATAACATCTTTTCCCTTTGTGAAAAAAATCATTTTCATTTCAAAGTGGGTTCACACACTTTGAACTTCAACTTTAATCAGTAGTTCTTCGTCAATTATATCTTAGTTAAAAAACTTTCCAAGTGTGTACATTAACACTATTCTGTCCGAAAAGGTTCTTTTGGGTGTTTCCGTCAAACATAGTATTTTCTATAAACAACGCGAAGGCGCATGCTGCTATTTCTCATGTATTGGGTTATGTAGAAACTTTATGTATTGTTCACAAGCGCTAAGTACGTCGTTTGCTTGTAGCCGATATTCCCCTCCTCCCCCCCCTCCCGCGAGTGTATCTGGTGAATGTATCGGGTAGTGTATCGTGGGGATCTAGAAAAATTTACACTAAGGTATTCTCTCACCTCGCCCGCACTCTCCCCTCCCATGATTGCGAGTGCATTGGGGGGTTGTATACCGTGAATCATCACAAAAATGTACACAAGTGTATTTGTACACTTGTGTGTTAGATTTTTCACCCTCCAGATACACCACCCAATACAAATCCACAATACATTTTTGAATGTGAGGGGGGTGGTGGGGTGACCTCCCCTCCCAAAATTGAAAAGTCTATGTGGTGAGTATATTGGGAACTGTATCTGGTAAACGTTGCCACAAATACACATGTGTATCATTTTAGAAGCAAAGGAAACTCGATCGAAGACGTCAATCGTAGTGAACCGACGGCTCTAGAGAAAGTGATACATGAATGACATCACTCGTTCATTTTGAACTACGGGCACTATGCAAATGTACAAGAACACCCAGTGAAGAGTCCTCTCTCTCTCTCTCTCTCTCTCTCTCTCTCTCTCT
>SZWC01011785.1:69885-90433 GCA_023375785.1 Penium margaritaceum
GGGGGGGGGGGGGGGGGGGCTGATAGGGGGAGCGAGCAGTGGTTGACGAAGTGCCGACCGACGGACGTCGGCCGGCACTTTCATCGTTTGACTCTCCCCCAACATCCAATAATGCTTTTGCAAACCTCAATTGCAACGGCCGTGATGGAGGGCAGCGATGGAAGGCATGCCCATTTTCACTATGCTCAAGCAACGACAATCATTGCTGTTTGATCACGGTGTAAACAGCTGATGGATGGGGCTTTTTGTCTCCGGACAGGGACAGATGAGGCTTATTCTTTGGAGGCAAGGTTGAATGGAGCTTAACACTCTGAGGTAGGGGCAGATGGAGCTAATTCTTCTGAGGTGGGGGTAACGGGGCCATGGGTGAAAAAGCAGGGGTTAATAGGCATTTTCATTGATTAGGAAATTCTTCCATTTTGTAGCCCGCAGGGTTTTTCTCTGGGAGCCCTGCTAGATGACCAACAACCCCAAACCCTGGCTTTGTCCATTTTCCCTAAGAATTGGCCCATAGCAAAACATGTGTGCTGTGAATGAGTTTGTGCAGTCAAATACAGCTGAATTTCTTTTCACGGCAAAGTTACTTCTGCCTCAACCTCGGCAAACTCCATGCTACTCAGAAGAGCCACCTATGACTGCCAATGACATAAGTTACTTTGGCTGTTGCCGATGGGGCTGACCGTGTACTGGTAACAAGTGGGAGACTCCACACGATGAGATGTAAGCCATGTCTCTCACAACATTGAGACTTCCCCTCCATGACTCAGCACCGGCCATCATCAACATCCGCCGAGTCAGCAATTTGCACGAGCATGTACACCAACCAAGAGGTCTGGTGAGACGTCCCCTTGAGACAGTTCACGTGTAAATCAGAGCACTCTTCCATGACCCATGGGCACCAATGTATATGCACGTGCAGGGGTCATGCACCAAAGTATGCATCATAGGTCATGCTTCTCCATACCCTCATTCCCCCATGGTCTACAAAATCTACACAATCCAAAAGCTGTGGGTGGAGACAATGTACCACACCATGAAGAAATTCCATCCAGGTGCAGCTGGTGTGGGGAATTGAAGAACTCGGCCAGCACATTGATGGAAAAGGCAATGTCTGTTCGCGTGGTGATGGCAAGGAACATGAGTGAATAAATGACACGGCAAAGGTAGTCACGTCCACACCCGCATCAAGGGTGTTGGCATCAGAAGCTTTTGTCATGACATGGTCGTCTGAGGTCATGGACGTGGCATGTATGCCCAATGATGTTTAGATCACACACTGGTTTTTCAGTGTGCTCTTCTATCGCGCTCGCACTGGACAAGCGCACTGGCATTGAAGTGTGCCGTAGTAGTGAATGATCGCACTGAGGATGTAAACTCAGTCCTTTCTGCGAGAGATGGGGTACTGACCTCGTAAAGATGACCCATGCAATGACCCTGTCCCACATGAGTTGGGGTTGTTTTTTTTAACTAAGACTCAATCATGCACTAAGTGCGTAAATAGTGTGTCATTGTTTGGGTAACAAGCGCACTGCCCTCAATCACTAGCCCCAAGCATTGGACTCCCCCATAGGATTTGGGGCCCAAGGTTGCATGTACGACAAAATCACGCACTGAGTGCGTGATTAGTGTATTTTTGTGTGGAAAACGAGCGCATTGCCCTCATACACTAGCCCCACGCACTGGACCCTCCCCCCCCCCCCCCCCCCCCCCCCCATTGGAGTGGGGGTCCAAGGTTGAGTATAAGACAAAATCACGCACTGAGAGCCTGATCAGTGTTTTATCATGTGGGGAACGAGCGCACTGCCCTCATACACTATCCCCTTGCACTGGACCCCCCCCCCCATAGGAGTGGGGGTCCAAGGTTGAGTATAAGACAAAATCACGCACTGAGAGCCTGATCAGTGTTTTATCATGTGGGGAACGAGCGCACTGCCCTCATACACTATCCCCTTGCACTGGACCCCCCCCCCCATAGGAGTGGGGGTCCAAGGTTGAGTATAAGACAAAATCACGCACTGAGAGCCTGATCAGTGTTTTATCATGTGGGGAACGAGCGCACTGCCCTCATACACTATCCCCTTGCACTGGACCCCCCCCCCCATAGGAGTGGGGGTCCAAGGTTGAGTATAAGACAAAATCACGCACTGAGAGCCTGATCAGTGTTTTATCATGTGGGGAACGAGCGCACTGCCCTCATACACTATCCCCTTGCACTGGACCCCCCCCCCCATAGGAGTGGGGGTCCAAGGTTGAGTATAAGACAAAATCACGCACTGAGAGCCTGATCAGTGTTTTATCATGTGGGGAACGAGCGCACTGCCCTCATACACTATCCCCTTGCACTGGACCCCCCCCCCCCCATTTGGAGTGGGGGTCCAAGGTTGCATACAGGAAAAAATCACGCACTGAGTGCGTAATTAGTGTATTTTTGTGTGAGGAACGAGTGCATTGTCTTCATGCACTAGCCCCACGCAGTGGACCACCCCATATGAGTGGGGGTCCAAGGTTGAGTATAAGACAAAATCACGCACTGAGAGCCTGATCAGTGTTTTATCATGTGGGGAACGAGCGCACTGCCCCCATACACTTGCCCCACGCACTGGACCCCCCCCCCCATAGGAGTGGGAGTCCAAGGTTGTATACAACACAAAATCACGCACTGTGTGCGTGATTAGTGTGTTGTGTGTGGGGAACAAGCGATTTGTCCTCATACACTAGCCCCACGCACTGGAACCCCCCATAGGAGTGGGGGTCCAAGGTTGCATATAGGATAAAATCATGCACTGAATGTGTGATTAGTACATTTTTGTGTGGGGAACAAGCTAACTGCCCTCATACACTAGACCCATGCACTGGATCTCCCATGGGAGTGGGGGTCCAAGATTCCATGTAGGAAAGAATCATGCACTGAGTGCATGATTAGTGTATTTTTCTGTGGGGAACTAACGCATTGCCCTCATACACTAGCCCCACGCACTGGGACCCCCATAGGAGTGGTGGTCCAAGGTTGCATACAAGAGAAAATCACGCACTGATTACGTGATTAGTGTAGAGCCCTGCTCTCATACAATAGCCCCACGCACTGTAATCCCCCCATAGGAATGGGAGTCCAAGGTTGCATCAAGGAAAAAATCTTGTACTGAGTGCGTGATTAGTATGTTTTTGTGTGAGAAACAAGCACACTGCTCTCATACACTAGTCCCACACACTCCCCCCCCCCCCCCCCCATGGGATTGGGGGTCCAAGGTTGCATATAAGTCACACAACAAATGGGTACACCAGAAAAACTGTGTATAGAAAGGCCTTCATTAACCATGCCTTGGACGTGGAGACATTGAGTACTATGGGCAAGCGGTCTCCAATGCGCTCGGCCAATGTTTGTACATAGGTTGCTTGGTACACACAGGAAATGATGTGGGCACGGTCAGGCTCAATCAGAAAAACTTGGGTAGGCCCAAGGTGTTTCATCTTGCAACTAGATTGCAGTTAATCCTTCACTCACTACATAACTACGAGGTCAGGTAGTGCAATGAGAAAATCATTCACATAGACGAGCTCGACGACAAGGGTGGTGCAGACTGGGACAAGGAAAACGGCTTGACTTGTAACGTTGCGCACTAGGCCACCCTTTTCAAGGGTGTGGATGGTCTCTAGGTTTAAGTAGCTTGGCAATTTTTTGAGGCCATAGAGGGCCTTCTGCAATCGACAATAACGATGAGTTCCATTGATGAAACCGGTGGGCTAGACCATGTAAAGTTCCTAAATTTGAGAGAGGAATGTACGAAGGCATTGCTCACGTGCATTTGGTGGAGCTCCCAACAATGCTATGCGACTATGCTAAAAAGCACGACACTTGTGGTGAAACGGCAAGCCAACACAAAGAACTGGTTGAGCAGATCCCAAATGCAGACCCTAGTGGGGTACTAAATGGTGGTTCTCCACCCATCAAAAGTTGTATGGCAGCTGCTGCGGCACCCTAGAGACTTCTTATAAAACTCTCTGCTTAAACCAAAGCCTTTAAAGTTTTCTCCGTACACTTGCCTAGGGCCCGATTTAAATGTTATCGCATTGTGTGTCCACCAGTCAATGACAAACCCATGCACGTGTCGAAGTGTTTGGCTTGAGATTTTGTGTTTTTAGGTTCAAACACTTTTGCATTCAAATGCCGATGCATTGAGTTACACCCAAAATAATGATTTGGGCCAAGTTTTACGGCAGGTTGACCTTGATGTGTACATCATCCGCCATTTGTTGCAACAGGTATTGATGTTGTGAGCTTGTCAATTATTATCTCTCTTTGTACATTGAAGTTGTTGAAGCTTATGAGAATACGCGAGTCTCCCCCAGCCAAAAATGTACAATTTCTTCACCTGCCTGCATGCTAGTGCATCAATTGATTGGTCGGCATAACCATGTTATCGAATACAGAGCTAGTAAGATTCCATGCATCTTCTCATGGTGTCTGAGTGTGGAGATGCTTCTTGCTGACATACACAACAGAGACGCAACACCGGCAACAACAGTGAGATACACCATTGTAACCACGGTCATGGGAAACCACACTTATCTGGGTGACCCGCCATAGCACGTAGCAGTAGCAGAGATGATGCCAGGACATCAGTAGCAACGGAATCACCAAGCCACCACAAGAGTGGATGGCATAATTGGTAGCAGAAGCATGAGTCGCTACAATTGCCACAGCAATAGCACTAGTGTCAGAGCACAAATCTTATAGCAACGTAGCATCAAAACAAACAACATCAGCGTAGAGCATTAGTTACATTATTGTAAAAGATCAGTAGCATTAGCAGTGAAATGGAGACATGGCAGCAGCCACTTGGCAATGGTAGTGACATGGGATCGTAGTAGCATACGTAGGAGCAGAAGCAACAGGACCATTAGCTGCAGCCGTGGTAGCAGCATGACAGTAGCAACGCGGGAGGAGCAATAGTGTGGCAGTGGAGCAATGAGCAGCAAAAACAAGAAGCAGCAATAGAAAAAAAGCAACAATACTGAAGTAGTAGTGACAACAGCACAGTTGTGTTAGTAGCATCAGCAGCTACAGAAAAAAGAGGAGCAACAACAACATCAACAGCATTGCTACATGACTCCGAAGCTAAGTTGCGCTACTCTTCATGGCAACCACGTACGACAATGATGTAATTTTAACCGTCATGTTGCACAACAGCAGCCATAGCAGCAATAGCTACCAACAGAAATAGTTACTTCTAGAGGAGGTGATGAGGTCACCCTCATATTTGCACCACGCAAAGAAAGACGGAATTCTTGAGATAGAATAGGAGGAAAACAGAGCTCCTAGAAGAGACTCAGTATTTTCTTACCTTGCTGACATACAATGTATGTCTGCTGAAATAAGCACATACCTGCTGACATGGGTAAAAGAAATGCTGATATGATCACTGCCTTAGCCAGAACTTTGGCTGGTACACGATGTTTTACAAGTGTTTCAACTTGTGGAGAAATTCTTACAGATTTTTATTTCGACCACTTTGGCGCCCCAGCCCATACTGACCAGAGACATGGAATCAGGCAATGATAAGGGAAAGGAACACATGGACTCATCAGCATCCTCTATGTGAATGATCATGAGTACAGGATTACAGGTGATTGACGTTCTCGGTCATGCCTTGGACAAAATCTGCTGATAGCAGCTGGCTGAGAGCGTTGTGAGAACCTCAGGGATTTCTTATCAGATGCTAGGTGTGGCCGCTATAGGTACACTATGGGCTGGGCAGTCCAATTCTTGTATTTTAGCAAGACAAGAACCTCTACCTGAGCATGATGACATTGAGGGTGCAGAGGAGACAGCTACGGATTTGCATGCGAGTGAGAATGCACATGCTTTGACGATCGGCTTTGTCACTTGCGATTAGGATAATGGCCTCACACACTGGTGTCACCTGATCGTCAAGACCCCTTTTAGGTAGACTGCATGATTCTCCTTTTGAGGTGTCCATGTTGATGGCGGTCTTTCTGTGCCATGTCTACCTCTGCCATAGCTTGAGGTTGTTCTCCCCAAGGTTCAATGGCCGAGGGATTTCGAGACTCCCTTGCCCCGCTATGATAACAACACAAGCTTCAATTAGTAGGAGGTCCCATTCCACGTGTGGGCTGACAGAGAAGTCGTCTGGCCCTAGTACCTCACCCATTACTCTATCACAGCTATCAACTTCCCCCCCTTTTGGGCATAACAGGGACTAGGATCAGGACGGACCCTTGTCAGGGCTGTGATTTGGCTGTGTTTGTTGTGGAGATCCACGCAACAAGGGTGGGTCATCTTTGTGAGTTCCATTTGCCACTTCATGGATCATTGGAGCTTGCAGCTGCATGTTAGATGTGTGCCATGTGCATTTATGCCCATCTCAAGACAAATAGCGGGACACAGTTGTGGGCCCTGGACACCATCATGCTAGGGGCGCATCTGGAACACTCTGATCTCTTTTCCGGCTTTGACCATGTACCACTTTGATTTATGTGAAGTCCCTTCAGCTTCTCTCTTGGGCTCAGTAGTACTAACTTCAAGTGATATTGACCAGGGAGCCGGCCCGTTCATACCACGAGAGTGTGCTTGTTTCAGCGGTGAATGCATCTCCTCCAACACCTCTGACTCTATTCGTCTCCAGCCCTGCCTCTGCCACTCCCTCCTCCTCTCCCTTTCCTCCGCCTGGCCAGGCTCAGGGAATTGCAGTGGCCACACAGGAGACAACGGGGAAGAACAGACACAACGGGGGGTGGAAGCAGCCAGCTCCAGCAAGCAGTGGTAGTGGACACTCCGTCGACTGCTACAACTATGGAGAGACTAATTTCTACATGCAATGCCAGGAGCCCCTCAATTGGAAAAAGGATTATACGTAGCCCCAAGCACCGCAAATGTAATGGATGTTCTTATAGCAAAGCAGATATGGGTCATGCGGCGAGTAAAATAGGAGCTGAGACGCTTGCTTTTGCGGGCAGCAACATAAACCAGAATCCTCCTGATCACACCATCGTGAACCTCTTCCAGACACTGGTGCGTCACTTTCAGGAAGGTGTAAGTGAATTGCCGCAGTCAGTGTGTCCGGTTGTGATTGCTGCTTGCCATGGTGCTTGTTTAGGAGATTTTTTACTGTGTGTTGAGGATGGAACTAACAACACTGCTTGGCAAGGTGAACCCCAGATGTATGCTATATGTTGGATTCCTCTATTGAGTGCCAAGCACAGGCGGAGTGTTTGATGGCAGGTTGCTTAGTTTCAAATGAATTCATGAGGCGGGTGATACCTGGATCATATACTCTTCTGCCACCCATCACATGACCTGTTGTCACAATGAATCTGTTTTCCGTGTCTGAGTTGTGTTTGTTTGATATTTGCGCATGGGATCTGGTCAGTCCATGCCTATGCACAGTGTCAGGGCTGTTTGATTTTATGGTCCATTTGGCCCGTTGTACATTTCTGGTGTGCTCTTTGTCCTTGCTACAAACATTAGCTTGCTCTAAGTTCTTGCATGCACTAGGATGGGACTTTCTTTTGTGCAGTTTGCTGACTCTGCCACTGTGACTAATTGCGAAACTCTTTCTATAGTGCTTTGAAACTCCATTGTGGATGACCTCCATCATATTTCCTGCTGTGTTCCCTTTCTCTCCTCTCTTTCGTCTCTAGCTATACATGTATTTGTCGTTGACATTTCTCATTGAGTTTTGTTTCTTGCTACATCTCTGGCTTTGCTTTGTGAGCTTGAACACTCTATCGAAGCTAACTTGGATACAGCCAGCCCTTGGGCTTGATATGGCTAATATCGAGAAGGCTCAAAGGGGCCATTTGTTTTCTCGTGGTAAGATGCACTTCTGCACCTACCTTGCATCCACCTCTCGGGCACTTTGTCCGTGGGAGCTGGTCACTCAGACCTTCTCGTCCCTCTTCTAGTTGAGTCTCTCTAAGATTGGGATCAGTACATCTATATCCTGACTCACGACTTCACCCGGATGTAGTGGTTCAATAATCTTTGCCACAAGAGTGATGCCGCTCTCACAGTGCCCTTGTGGCCCATGATGACTAAGTGCCAGTTTCATCACACACTACACACATTCTGGCCATTCCGTGATGGTGAGTTTGTGCACAAGATGGGTGCTTTCTTTGCTAATCAAGGTGTCTTTTGCTAACTCTAAGCTCCTGGTACGCCCTAGCAGAACGGTGCGTCTGAGAGCTAGAACCACACCATGGAGGATGCCGTTTGCACCATGCGGTCTTCTATGTCCTTTGCCTTTGTGGAATTCTGCTACATGATGTGGGTCTAGAACCGCCTGACGCACTGTCCACTGGCAGACAATGTCATGGCATACAATCTAAGATTTGGTCATTTTCTTACCTCTGGATTGCTTGTGCCTTGGGCTCTACATTCCACATCTAGTATAACGAGGACCAGAAGGGGTCCCAGGTCTCACCTCATGATTGCATGTGTGCTTTTCTTAGTATTTTCCTGTGATCCCACTCGCCATTGAATTGTGGAGTCTTGAGATGCCCTTTTGTTTTAGGCTCCTATTTACAAAGACATGTCTTGCATCTGCTCACTGATCATCGACTATGTTTCTACATGTGTGACTTCCTCGTGGATGGCGTATAGGTGTGCTGGTGGGTCTGGCTGGGCACCATCACCTCTGAACCCGTCTCTCGTTGATGACAACCCAAACATAAAAGCGGTGGGTTCAATTCCCTCTTCAATTTCCACTGGAAAAACTGGTCTTGTGCCTATGTTAGTCCATGCTGGCACACTTGGTCTTTTACTTGAGTCAGTCTCAGTCGGCACATCTAGTCATTTGCCTGTGCTAGCCTTAACTAGTATAACTGATCATGTGCTCAGTTCGTTCAAAAATGGCACACTTATTCCTATGTTTGTGTCAGTCCCCTCCAGAACAGCTAACATTTTTGCGTCAGTTACCCCGTTTACCCCTCAGTGCAAGCTTGTCACTTACCCTGAGCCCGTCCATGTGTCTCCTGCAGTCGCACCCTCTTTTCTTGCCTAAGAATTTGCAGCCCCTATGGTTTTTTCCTTGCCGCTTGCTTTGTAGGTCAAGGTGAGTACCTCGGCCTTGGGCTTTTCCCAAAACCCTGGTGGTTATGTGTGACACCTGTCCTTTAGGGATATGCAAGTGGCTGACTCATCGAATAGATTCCCTACTCATAGTGGTTAGAATGGCAAGCCTACTAGCCTTAGTGTCTAGGCGGCCTACACTGAGGTGCGAGCTGGCATCTTGTGAGCTTTCATTGGCTTGAGATGTCCCAGACAACCTTGTTGTGGTCAGATCTACACTACACACATCTGTCATGGCCACCTGGATTTCCCCTCAATGCTGCTTGATCTAGGCAAGTTGAAGGAAGCGCTCTCAAAAGAAGACACCACATTGTGGCATGTTCCGTGTAAGGATGAGCTCAGAGCCATCGCGGAGCATGGTGTCTACAAGCCTTTTCACCTTCCCCTTGCTTGTTAAGCTCTACATGTAAAGTGGTTCTTTTGTAAGAAGTTGAAGCATGATCGTGCACAGGATTGGTACATAGCCCGCTTAATGGCCAAGGGTTTCTAAAAGGTTGAGGGGATTAGATTTCACCAACACCTTTGTACCAGTTGGTCAAATGAGAACGGTTCTCGCTCTGTTCAGCGTCATTTCTTAGCACGATTGGGAGCTATACCAGATGGTTGTGAATAACGTATTCCTTCGCGTTACTCTAGAGGGTAAGATCCACATGGTCAAATCACCTGGCTTTGAGGTCAATGACAAGATCTAGCACTTGCGCAAGGCCTTTTTTAGCCACAATCAATCATCTTGATGCCAGAACCAGGAGATCACTAGCACACTGACTTGTTTCGGATACGTGTAGAGTTATGCCGATCCATCCCTCCTCTCAGGTGGACATCGTGATGGCGTCTCCTTCCATGGAAGTTATGAAGGAGGCCAAGGCGGTCCTCCAGGCTATCTACATGATGAAGAACCTTGGTCTTGCACCTGTGTTTCTTAGTATGGAGATCATGTGCATCCAACGACGACGGAAAATCTTGTTGCAACAAGTATGCAACACTCGTGTTACGGTGGATCGATTCGCTGACCACCTTCGTGGAGCTCTCACAGTCCTTAAACTCACCACCTATAGGGTGGATGCCTTGAAGGTGGACGATTTAGCATAACTAGAATAGATAGTGGATGTGATCCTGTACTTGGGTCTCGTTTTCTCTCTGATGTACTTTTCCATGACCATTCAGTCCTACATTACCTTTGTTGTCAACTCTTTGCACAATTCTCCTACTGTCCTGTGCTAACAACTCTTCATGTGACTATGCAAGTAGTGCGGTACGTGGTCTCCACGTCGTACCTCGGACTTTTTTTTTATTGGTAGTGTTCGGTGGTGGTCAACTGCTACACGGATAGTGACTGGGTTTGGAGTCCTGGTGGGCGCCGTCAAACAGGCTACATGTTCTTGATGAGTGGCACCGCGGTGTCGTGACACACACACAACTTGGGTCATGTTGTGCTTACTTGTTAGAGGCAAAGTGTGGTGCTCCAAGGGTTGGGACTACTGAGGAGGTGTGATTGTACTACTTGTGTCATTTTGTGCCTTTCATTGTTCTATGCTGTGACAACCGCAGTGCTTTTGCCATGCTGGAAAACTATGATGTGTTTCAGGCATGCACAAAGCATACTCTCGTTGAGCATTAATTTGTGCATGATTTAATGGAGCTATAGGTGATATCCATCATCTAGGACCGTACAGGCACGCAACAGGCTTAGTGCTTGAGCAAAGAATTGGAGCACAAAAGGTTCGTGGTGGCCATTCCTTTGGGCTTTGTTTCTTGCATGAGGGTGGCTGAAAATTGAGTAGGTATGCACGTGGACCGCTAAGCACCTTGCTGTGCACTTGTGTTGCTTCTGCATGGTCTAGACATGCATATCATCAGATCATAGGGGAATGTCATGATGTGGGTTGTCCTCATCTGTGTATACAGTTGACTGTGATCTCTCGGCCATGTCCATGCACATGTATATTCTTGATACAAACTCTGCTGGTACCAAAGCGCTGTTACGTGGTGATCCAACCATCCACAACTGCATGGCAGCTGATACATCATCTCAAAGACATGCTGGGGGACTTTCTCCCTTTCTTTGCAGCCTCTGGATTCTTTTTGGCAGAATGGCTTTGGCCTGACATGCATGTTTTTGCATTGTGTGTCCACAGGTCAATTCCAGATCCATGCATGTGTGCGGTCGTTGTATCCGTTTTGAGAATTTGCACGAGTAGATTCAGACGATTCTCCATTCAGATGCATGCTTATTGATTATGGCCAGGACAGTGATTTTGGCAAACTGGCCAGTTTGCTTGCATTGCCCGCCACCTGCCGCAGCTTGTGTTTACAGTGTGAGCTTTTCAGTTTGGATTTTTCTCCCTTGCTGCTTTTGCACCTGCCTTGCATGCTAATGCATCAACCAAATCCACTGTATTGCCACATCAGCAATATCAGATCTAGGAAGCTTCTATGTATCTTCTCATGGTGTTCACATGCTCCACCACAAGCAAGCTCGCTGCTTGCTTGTTGGTGGCATGTGAGTTGTGTTAGTCTTGGTGACCTCTGGGTTTAACACCACTCACTTGCAGGCACTCTATGGTTAACGACCAACACAAATCATGTTCGAGCTTTGCATTCCAATGTTTCACACACCCATGGGATCCTGAAGGAATGCTGTTGAGTTTATTCTTGTATCAGCTGGTTCTTTCTGTTTGCTGTTCAAACAAAATAGCATCTTGTATGCATGTCAAAATCTAGTAGTACGTTGTTTGGGAGCTAGCACGTAGCTGGTTGCCATTCTCCCAAACCCCAGCAGTTTTTGTTGTGCAGTTAGTGCATGGACACTTGCCTATGAAAGAAGGAGTGAATACCTCCACACTCACCCAGTTTTTATCTTTGTATTGTATCCTCAAGCATATCTTTGATTTTGCTCCACCTTCCCTAGCAGTGTGTGTCATGTTGTGCACTGTCGCAAGTTGTGAGGAAGGTTTACTTTGTCAGATACCACGGCCGGGTGGTTGCAGTTCTAGCATGCTCCAACGGGTCTACACTTGTGTTCACGGCCTTCTGTTTTGTGTAATTTCTGAGTCTAAGCGTGAGCTTTCTGGTCGTCTCATGCTGTGTTTGCGGGAGCTGGACAGAGTTGCGATGCAATCACTTTTGTGAAGCGAATAACACAACTTTGCATTAGTTTTTGGACATGGACATAAACTGACAAGTTATAGGGCTAGTGAAAAGCTTCCCAATGCACAAAAAAATGTGGTATTCGGATCACCGTAGCTCTCGCTACATCAGCCAAAGTGCGGCATCCCAATCCAGCCGCTCAGTCGGCGGCGCACACCATGTCGCCCACCGAGGTGCCCTCACACATCAGTGACCCATCAAAATGCCTTTCCAGAGTCGCATATGTCCCTACACATAGTGGCAGTGCCCTTGAGCCCTTGGGGCACGTTTTGATGAGTTAATCATTGAGTTTGGTGACGGGGATTGATGTGGTTCAAAACCAGTTTGCGGACCTGCAGTCGGAATTTTGACGAAACCCCCGAGTAACAAATTGTACTACTGAGTTTTGGATTCTGAGCCATAACTTTTGCTAAGTTCCTCAATAACAAGCTGTACCACTGACATCTGGCGGGTCATTTGCCAGAGGGACTCGGCGGTCCTTGGGGAAAAAAACACAACATGTATTCTTGTTACTTGTTCTGGTGGATTTTTCACCGGCAATAAAACTGCGGCCGACTCCACGAGCCGCCATACATGCCCCAACTTTGGAAGCTCACATCTCCCACGTTACTTGTCCGATTCTGTTGAAACAACGTCCAACGGATTCAAAATCTTGTCAAATTTCAGGAGTTTCAATCCAGTTTGGATTTGGAGTAGTTCCGAGGCAGCTAGAGTAAAATGCAAAGATTCCCCCCCTCTAACAGCTTGTCAAAGCCTCCTGACATCGCCTCAGGCATGCTAAAGGGTAAAAATACAACATTCTTCCCCTTGCACCTTCCATGCCTGTTGCTCCTGCTTGCTCTCACTCATCTTCCACTCAGCCCTTCACTGCTGGTCATCACAAGTCCGGCCACACTCATCACATGCCAATCCATTGGATGCGCTTTGGTCAAGCAATCCGCAAGCATGTGGCACGTGTTGCAGTGTTGCAGCACCACCTATCGCTTCTTCACCATGTCCTGTGTGTAATGGTGTCGCACGTCAATGTGCTTTGTCCTCCTGTGCTGCATTTGGTTGTTGGTCGGTGTTGTCCTCTTGTACCACCATTGGGTCTTGTTACGCCATACTCAGCTCCCCCAGCACCCTGCGAAGCCACACCGCCTCCTTGACCACTTCGGCCAATGCGCTGTACTCTGACTCCATTATGGAGGCGGCAATGCAACATTGTTCTTTGCTGTAGTATGAGACTGTTGCACCAGCAAAAAAGAACACTTAGTTGGATGTGGACTTCCGTTTTCCCACATGGCCAGCGTAGTCTGCATCCGTGTAGTAGACCAGACGCAAACGGTCCGACCACCCTTTGCCGTCAAACCTCAGGCACGCGTGCTGCATTGCCTACAGGTAGCAGAGGATGCGCTTGACCGCGATCCATTGTAGTGGCCTTGGATTGGCCACATACCTGCCCACTTGGCCCACTGCGTAGGCCACTTCGGGTCAAGTCGCCACCATGGCGTACATGAGGCTGCCCATCGCCGATTGGGGGGGGGCACCTTGCCATATCCTCCCACTCTACTTTTGTCTAAGGCACCATTGCCACACTCAGTTCTTAGGTAGTGGAGACTGGACTGCCAACTGGTTTGCAATCCTCAATTCCATACCACTTCAGCACCTTTGCCATGTCCCTGCTCAAGCGTGCACACCCTCCGGTTTTGCGCGTTGCCTACTCCAAGGTAGTACTCCAGCTCCCCCATGTCCGACATCTGGAATCTACTACTCAGATTTTTTTCAGCCGGTGAAGGCTTGGCAGATCCGTCGAGTACAAAATCAGGTCATCCATGTAGAGTGCGACAATCTGAAGGAGCTGCTTGTCGTGCACGTACACGCTGTGATCCGACTCACAACGCTTGAAGCTGAGTTATGCCGTGAAGTTGTCCATGTATTGATACAAGCATCTGGGTAATTGTTTTAGCCTATGCAAAGCCTTCCGCTTAGGCCTTGCCCTCTGGTGCCTCCACTACCTCTAGCACCTCCATGTAGATCTTTTATTCTATGTTTCCATTGAAGAAGGCCGTCTTTACATCCATTTGGTGGAGCTCCATGTCCTTCGCGGCCGCCGCCACAAGGATCATCCGGACGCTTATGAACTTAGTGATGAGAGAAAACGTCTTATCGTAGTGATTGCCCTTACACTATACATATCCCTTCGTCACCAGCCGCACCTTGTATTTTTAAACCACACCCTACTTTGTGAATTATGTCTTAAAGACCCGATTTGAGCCGATGACCTTGGCATATTTCGGCTTGTGAACAAGCTCTCACGTGTCGTTTTCCAAGATGGACACCAGTTCTCATTTGATGGCTACGTCCCATTGATCCCCTTCAGGCCGCACAAGCACCTCTTGCATGGTTTTTGGCTCTGTTGATGTAGCCAGCATGCACTGTGTCATGCGTATCCATCGACATGTGTGCGTGTCAAAGCGCTTCCCCACTTTCTACTACCTCTTGTTGCGGCGCGACAGTTTTGGTGGTGCATCATCGCTCTGCTGCAATGCTTCCGACTCTGCATGCTCCAATGAATCATCAACCGGACGGCTCCCAGAGGATCTCTCCCACTCCAGCAAAACATCGTCTAGACGAGTGGCGCATCCAGTGGATTTTCCACCGACGCCCGGTGCATACTCCGTCGGGAGTACGTGCCTTAGCAGCCTTTGTGCCTCATTTGCAGGATCCTTCCGATGGATTTCCTCAACAGCTTCATCATCATCGGAGTCCTCAATGTTGGCTATCACCACTGTTGCACCGTCATGCTCTGATGCTACATCCTCAACTTTGGCATCCGTTGACTCCTTCTCGTAGTCAAGGAGCTAGAATCACTCCCCCGTCTTTGGTGGGTCCAGCACATCCACGTCATTGGTGGTGACGTAGTTTTGCCACTCGTCTAACTTGATGTCTCAGCTACGGATTGCCTCCTCCTTGCGCATTCCATAGAGCCGGTATGCCTTATGTGCGCTCTCATAGCCAAGGAAGATATACGACTTTGCCCGCGGCTCTAGCTTGCTGTCGCGTCGCTGCTCAGCCTGCACCATCGGGTACGCCTTGCACCTGAACACTTTCAGGTGTGCTACACTTGGCTTGCACCCACTCCAAACCTCCTGTGGCGTCTTCCAGTAGCTTTTCCCCTTCAGCACCGCTATCAGGGTGAGGTTGATGGTGTACCTCACCATACACATAGCTTCCGCCCGAAAGCTTTGCCACAATTCTGCATCCACCAACATGGTATGTACCATGTTGAGCAGCGTTAGGTTCGCCCGCTCTTCCACACCATTTGACTGAGGAAAACATGGCGTAGTTTGTTTCAGTTTTATTCCTTGCTGCTTCATCCACCCGCATCAGCCCACGTACTCTCCGCCGTTGTTGCTGCATAGCGCTATGACCTTCTGGCCAGTCTGTCTCTCCATCGCGACAACATACTTCTTTAGCCGGTCCAGGACCTCGCCTTTTTGCTTCATGACGTACACATAGAGTTTTCAGCTGTATTCATCAATGAAGGTGACAAAGCAACACACGCCGCTCTTTGACGTCATCTTGAATGGTTTGCATACATTAAGGTGCACAACCTCGAGCAGGTCCGAGGCACTATTCACATTCTTGTTGAAAGTTTTGCGCCGCGCCTTGCCCAAAATGCAAGGCTCACACTTTTTGTGCATTACTACATCTGTCACCTCTTCTGCATTGTATATGACAACGCCGCATACCAGCTCGCGCTCCGCCATGTCCTTCACGACTTCAGGTGAGGAATGCCCCAGTCGTTAGTGCCAGAGCTCCACATCAGCTCTGCCTCCTTTGGCCAGGTTGACGGTGTGTTTCTACAATTCTATTGAATCTTTTGCCATGGAAATCACCTTAGCCTACAAAGTAGTGGCCTCCCTCACGCTTAGCCTCCAACACAGGCTTGCCGCCACCATCCTTCCACATGACTGTCCCCTTTATCGTGAAGAGCACCCCGTACCCCTTGTCCTTCAAGCGACTGACACTTTGAATGTCAGCCAAGCTCGGTATGTGCTACACGCCCTTGATGACGTGTTGCACCCGCTTTCTACCAACCACCACCTCCACGTCCACGTCTCCTTGGCCAGCCGTTGGCTCGACCTCGCCGTTCATGACTACCATGGACTTGTTGGACTTGGTGTAGTTGATGAACCTGACCTTCTTGACCTGGGTGTGCTCTTCCGCTCCGTAGTCAAGGCATCGCCGGTTGGCCTTCTTGAGGTAGTGGTTTTATGTGCCATTGAGAAGTGCCTTCTTGCCTTTGGCGTCTTTGCCACCGGCCTTTGCCTTCTTGTTGCACTCACTGGCCAAATGGCCCTCCTTGTCGCAATTGCAGCACGCACCCTTCTTGGTGCCCTTTTTGCCGCCGCCATGTCCGCCACCTCCTTTGCTCCCACTTTTACCATCATGTGTTTTGGTGACAAGGGCCGATGAGGAAGACAAGGACTTTCGGTAACTCCGTCTCTATACCTCGTCGTAGATGTACTCTGCAACCGCGCCATAGGTGAGTTGGCCTTTGTCCATCCTCTCAAGATGGTGACGAGAGGGATCCAACTTTCAAGAAGGGTCACGACGAGGGCCATCGCCTGTAGTTGCATGTCGATCTTCCACCCCACGTCATTGCATTGTGAGGCAAGCGAGTCGATCTACTACATGGCAAAGATGACATCATCTCCATCCTTGATTCGAACCGTGAGGATTTATTCCAGTGCAAAGCTTTTGTTCGCAAGCGACTTAGATTGATGAATGAAGCAGAGTTTTTGTCAAGCTTTGGCTGCCAGCTTGCAGCCTTGGAAGTAGCTCCACTGTAACACAGTTATCCCAAACACCAACAGCATGAGTGCCTCCGTTATCTTCTTTGCAAAGGCCTCCTTTGGTGCTTCTGTTGCTGTCACTTTGTTGAGGAATTCCGTTCCCTTCGTAACCTCCAGTAGTCCCTTATGCGCAAGATGCAACTTGAAGGGCCACATCCATAGCCCAAAGCCAGGACCACCTGCATACTTTTGGATGGGTTGCGTCTCCTTCTGTACCATTTTCACAGTCTTCCACTCCAGAACCTCAGAGTTTGACGGTGACGTTCCCCCCGACGACAGTCTCATCCACTGAAAAATCCGTGAGTGATGTGTAGACCGGTTAGGGCCGTAGACCCTTAACCCTTTGTCAGAAACCACAGCCGGGTGGTGGCTGTTCCAACGTACCCCGACGGGTCAACACTTGTATTCACGGCGTCTATTTTATGCAAATTCTTAATCTCATCATGAGCTTTCTGCTCGCCTTACGTTATGTTTGTGGGAGTTGGATAGATTTACGAGACAGTCACGTTTGCGAAGAGAATAACACAAATTTGCATTAGCTTTTTAATATGAACATGAATTAACGCGTTTTAGGACTTGTCACAAGCTTCACAGTGCACCAAACCACGTGTGATAGGTATCACTGTAGCTCCAGCTACATCAGCCAAAGCGCCGCACCCCACTCCAGCCACTCAGTCAACTGCACGCACCATGTTGTCTGCCAAGGCGCCCTCACACATCAAGGACCCATCAAAACACCTCTATTGAGGCGCAGGTTTCCATACACATAGTGGCGGTTCCCCTTGCGCCTTCGGGGTACGTTTCGATGAGTTAATCATCCAGTTCGGTGATGGGGTTTGATGTGGTTTGAAACCTGTCCATGGTTTGCAGTCGGAGTTTTAACTGTCCCCGAGTAACAAAATGTACTCCATAGTTTCGGACTTCGAGCAAGAATCATGGCTAAGTCCCTCAGTAACAACCTGTACTACTGACATCCGGTGGATCATTCGCTGGAGTGACTCGGCGGTCCTCCGGGGCAAATACACCAGATGTATCTTCGTTACTTGTTTTTGGTGGATTTTTCACCGGCAGTCGAACCGCGGCCGACTCCCCAAGCCATCATGCCCACCCCAACCTTGGAAGCTCATATCTCTCTTGTTACTTGTCTGATTCCGGTGAAACGACTTCCACTGGATTCAACAACTTGTCAAACTTCATGATTCTGAATCAAATCTGGAATCAGAGTAGTAACCATGCAGTTAGAGTAACTTTTGAGGATGTCCCCCCTCCAGTGGCTTGTCGACGCCTCCCGATGTCGTCTCGTGTATGCTGAGGGGCATGAATACATCTTTATCCGCTCATCGTATCAAAGCAGTTGAGAGATTCCACTTTCAATTCCCATTATGCAGCAGACAACAGCGAGAGCAGGGAATCATGGGCTGATTATGCTAGGCTTGCTTGGGCTCATAGGTCCTGGCAACATGGAGGTCTTGAGCTAAGCTCTGAAGCCTCACAGTCTAAAGGCCTTGACATAAGGGCTCAAATCCTCTAGAATGGTGGACGTGAAATGCTTACAAAATTTCTCGGCAAAGCTCCTCATTGTAGTTGTCATCTTTGTGACGTGAGTGCCATAGTTGCACGGGCAAATTAGGCCAGTTGCTATGATCCTATAGATTTATGTATGTATAGATGTACAATGCATCTACGGATTTGCTACGAAACTAGTTTCTACTAAACTAGAGACCGGTCTCTGGAGGGTGTTGTCTGATCCATTGTGGAACGGGCAGGGCCGACTTTCTCCAGCTATAGTAGCTGTGGAAGTTATGCACATCATAGCAGTTACACTTGGCCAGAGCAGTAGCAAATACTACATTTTTCCATAGAAAAAGCAATAGCTAAACCAATAACATTAGTAGCAACTGGAGTTATAATTGGCTATGAAAGGAGTAGTTACAGCTCTCGGATGTAGCAGTCATAGATTTTGCATTTGGCAAGAGGAGCATCAGTGACAACAACAACAACTACTATGCTCGGAATTCATATTGGCTGGCAACAACAGCAGTTGCAAGTCGACCAACACCACAACAGTGAAGATCAATGCAGCATTAGAAATAGCAACGGAGACAACAATGATCCAATAACTCTAAAAAAAGTGGCCACCATTGCAACGCAAGAGCAGCAGCAGAAACAGGGGAGGAAAATGTTAGCTACTGAGCTAACCACCTCTGGCAGAGAAGCCACGAAACCGAAAAGCTCACAAAGGTTTTTAGGCCTTCTTCTTTTGTTGACATGTGTCATGCACCCCAAACTTAATCAGGCATACACTTCACCTTCAAGAGTACTAACGCCTTAGCATTACATCTCAAGAAGAGCTCAAGTCGTCAATACGCAAGAGAGCATCAAGCAAGGGTTGATTGATCAGCATGCAAGACAAGTTCTTTTATAGCTGTCAGTCCAGTCCTAGAACTCAAAAGCACATTCCTGGGAAGTGGCCTGAACCAGCCACGTCACCAATAGACTTGCACTGTGGGCTTGACACGTAAGCATCCTAGTGTCAAGGTGACAGACCAACCATGTAGCGTCCAAGAAGCTACGGACTTTCTTTCTTGGAAGCTTCCACAGCAAACAAGATATGCATGGGGCCAGGATCGACCTCATGACCTCTCACTTGGCCAAATCAACAAAATGGCCAAGGTAACCACTCACCCACATGGTGTACTCACAGGTCATATCTCACAAGAGACAGAGCATAGTTGAGTCACACTACAACGGATCTAGGGGTCATACCTCCACAAGGGGCAGAGCATTCCTGATCCGTCCTACAACACTGAACAAGGGGCAAAAACATTCAACAAATCTCTCCCTTACACCTTGCGTCAGTGACCATCATCATTCGTCATCACTCGCGTTGACCATGCCGACACCTTGCCTGCCCGCCTGGTGGAGATCCTTGTCCAGTGGCTTTGTAAGCATGTCAGCCCGGTTCAGCTTGGTGCCGACATACTCGAGCTCCACTGTCTGCTTGTAGACCAATTCTCGAGCGTAGTGGTAGCGGATCTCGATGTGCTTTGTGCGCCTGGACAGGACGTGGTTCTTTGACATGTCAATGGCGCTCATGTTGTCAATCTTGATGACCGTCGCCGTTGCCTGTGGTGCCTTCATCTCGGATAGCAAGCTTCGTAGCCACTACATCTCTTTACACACCTCAGCCAAGGCAATGTACTCAGCTTCAGCTGTTAACAAAGAGACACATTCCTGCTTGGGACTTGCCCAACTGACTACACCTCCATTCAACATACACAAAAAGCCGGAGGTAGATTTTCTGTCATCGATATTCCCTCCCCAATCAGCATCAGTGTAGCACACGAGACGGAGTGATGCGGATCCAGTGATGCCTCCAAACTGGAGCCCCACGTGCCGCGTCCCCTGAAGGTAGCGCATGATGCGCTTCACGGCCTGCCAGTGAAGTGGACCGGGATTGGCCACAAACCGG
>SZWC01011786.1:33711-78711 GCA_023375785.1 Penium margaritaceum
GCTGCCTGCGAGGATGAGCTTCGCGCTATCCGAGAGCATAGAGTCTACGAGCTTGTCGACCTTCCGCCTGGGAGGAAGGCTATTCAGGTCAAGTGGGTCTTTCGCAAGAAAGTGAAGCCAGATGGCTCACTGGAACGCTACAAGGCCCGCTTGGTCGTCAAGGGGTACTCTCAGATTGAGGGCGTCGATTACACTGACACTTTTGCCCCTGTCGGCCGCATGACCTCAGCTCGAGCTCTGTTCGGTGTAGTGGCTCAGCATGACTGGGAACTGCACCAGATGGACGTGAACAATGCGTTCCTCCATGGCTCTCTAGATGAGGAGATCTACGTGGCTCAGCCACCAGGCTTTGAGGACGGTGACAAGGTCTGGCGCTTGCGCAAGTCCTTGTACGGCTTCAAGCAGTCTCCGCGGTGTTGGAACCGAGAGATCACCAGCACTTTGACTCGGGCGGGATATGTACAGAGCGAGGCAGATCCCTCTCTCTTCATCCTACCGACACCCGAGCGGTTCACCGCCATCCTGGTCTATGTCGATGACCTTCTGATCACGTCTCCGTCCCTGGAGGCTGTGAAGGAGGCCAAGGCTGTCCTTCAGACTGCCTACAGGATGAAGGACCTCGGTCCTGCCTCGGTGTTTCTTGGTACGGAGATCGTGCGAGATCGCAGGCGTCAGACACTGTTGCTGCATCAGGCCCGATATGCACGAGTCGTGGGGGAGCGTTTCAGCGATCTCCTTGGTGCAGTGCCCACCGCTTCCACACCTCTTACACCCGATGGGTAGGATGCCCTGAAGGTAGATGATCCCACACAGCTGGGGGAGACAGTGGACGTGACCTTGTACCTCCGTCTCATCGGATCTCTGATGTACCTGGCCACTACCACACGTCCTGACATCGCTTTCACTGTCAACCTTCTCGCTCAGTTCTTGCAGGCTCCTCGTGCCAGAGTCCTTCACGCGGCTGTGCGAGTGGTGTGGTACGTGGTCTCCACGTCGTACCTCAGACTCTGCTTTCATCGGTAGTGTTCGATGGTCCTTGACGGCTACACTGACAGCGACTGGGCTTGGAGCCAAGATGGACGAAGCCGTACTGGCTATGTGTTCCTGCTCGGTGGTACCGCTCTGTCTTGGCGTAGCGGGAAGCAGGGCTGCATCTGTTAATCCCTGTGTATATATCTCTCCATTGGTGGCCGTGAGTGCGCAGGGCATGCTGGCTCAGAGAGTGGAGGTGACGCACCATGAGCGCGACATTCCGGCGGGCGTTCTCATGACCTCGGGGCTTCGCGCCCTAGTGTGGTCACCTCCGCCCTGGCCGCATGGCCCGATGCAGTTTAGAAAGCCTAGATGCTAAATTTTACATACAATGTTCACCACCTTAGGATACCTAGATTAGTCTGTTTACTGGATGTTTCCTGGACTGATGTAGGCTAGTTGACGAGGTTTTGTCTCGGACCCCGATTTGGGTTATCCGAGTTTAGGATCCCTCTTTTGAGGGTCAAGCGAGGGCTTCGCCCTCGCTTTGCTGTTGGGCCGGCGAGCTTCGCTCGCCGGCCGATGGGTGAGACTCGGTCAGCGAGTCTCACCCGTAAGAGCTCGATGAGCTCTTACTAGGAGAACAAACCTTGGCCGCCATGCTTTTTCAACTCTAGTTCACTCTACACTTCACCAAAGGCCATGGGACTGGTCCCAAACTGTTCGTTTTTGCACTCTCTGCATCGCACGTAGCTCGTCGGAGGCAGAGTACGTTGCTTTGGGCGTAAGGGCTGCTGAGGCGGTATGGCTGCAGTGCCTGTTTCTTGAGCTTGGTCACTCAGTACCCGCCATTGTGCTTCGTTGCGACAACGAGAGTGCTCTTGCCATTGCGGAGATATCCGGTGTCTTTCACGCTCACACGAAGCACATTGCGGTTGAGCATC
The DNA here is from genome assembly GCA_023375785.1 of Penium margaritaceum. Classification (NCBI taxonomy): domain Eukaryota; kingdom Viridiplantae; phylum Streptophyta; class Zygnematophyceae; order Desmidiales; family Peniaceae; genus Penium; species Penium margaritaceum. The sequence goes on from SZWC01011786.1 coordinate 35,628, forward strand.
ACTTTGTGCATGATCTGGTGGAGCGACACGTGATCTCCGTCATGTGGGTTGGCACTGACATGCAACGTGCTGATTTCTTGACGAAGGCACTAGCCCGCGGAAAGTTCCTGGTGGCCATTCAGTCTGTTGGGCTTCGCCCCATGCCTGAGGGTGGTTGAGTTTGGGATGTGTGTCCGTGTCTCATCTGTTTCACACTCACTATTGTACTTGTCCCAGTGCTGCACGTGTATGGACATGCGTACCATCGGGTCATGGGGGAGTGTTGTGATTTGTGACGTTCTTGTACAGTCTACTGTGACCACTCGGCCGTGTCCATACTCGTGCAGATCCCTGAGGCGGGCCCTGGTGACNTGGTGGCCATTCGTTCTGTTGGGCTTCGCCCCATGCCTGAGGGTGGTTGAGTGTGGGATGTGTGTCCGTGTCTCATCTGTTTCACACTCACTATTGTACTTGTCCCAGTGCTGCACGTGTATGGACATGCGTACCATCGGGTCATGGGGGAGTGTTGTGATTTGTGACGTTCTTGTACAGTCTACTGTGACCACTCGGCCGTGTCCATACTCGTGCAGATCCCTGAGGCGGGCCTTGGTGACGTCGGTGCAACGACGGGCGGCGGACTACCAGCTTGGAGCTGGCCGACTACCGTTCCAGAGCCCCGGAGCCCCGGACTCCCTGTTGTTTTTCTGCAGCCTGCAGGAGTCTTTTCGGCGGACTGGCCATGAGCCCGATTTGCATATTTTTGCATTGTGTGTTCACCGTCTGATGATGGATGCATGCATGTGACCAGTCGTAGCGTCCGTCTTGTGATCCTGCATGTCTAGGTTCAGACGTCATAGCATTCTGACATGTGTGCGCAGAGTTATGGCCAAAACAGTGGTTTTGGACCAGGTTTAGGACAGCTCTTGGACCGCCGCGTGCGACACCCGCTGTGCGCCGCGGCAGGTATTTAGGCCATGGACCTGTCATTTGCTAACTCTCCCTGCAAATTCTATTGAAGCATTCAGACACTTTGCCTTGTTTCCCCTAGCCAAACTATTGCCGTTGCATGCACGACTTGTGACTGTCGTCACCGTCTGATCAGGCACTGACGCCTGATCAACGGGAGTGTCACTAGGAAGCTTCCTTGCATCTTCTCACCCAGAGCTCTGAACGCTACGTGGGACATCCTGCGTTTTTTCTACAGCACTTCGGAGTTTATCGATGGACTGAACGTGGGCCCGATTTGTATGTTTTAGCATTGTGTGTCCACCGTTTGCTGCTAGATGCATGCAAGTGACCATTCATAGCGTCCGGCTTGTGATTTTGCACGTATAGGTTTAGACGGCATAGCGTTCAAACAGGTCTACGCTGAGTTACGACGAAAACAATGGTTTTGGGTCCATTTTAGGACAGACCTTGTGCTGCCGCGTGCGACAGCCGCCGTGCGCCGCGGTAGGTACTTATGCCATGGACCTGTCATTTTTCATTTCTCTATGCAAATGTTTTTGAAACATTGTGACACTTTGCCTTCTGTCTCCTAGCCCGACCGTTGCCTTGTGTGTACGACTTGTGTCTGTCGTCTCCGTCTGACTAGGCACTAACGCCTATTCAGTGGCTGTATCGCTAGGAAGCTTCCACGCATCTCCTCCTGGTATCAGAGTGGTGAGACAGTTCTCCCTGACCTACATAGCAGAGACGCAGCAGAGCAGCAGCCATGAGTGTCACCGCTGCAGCCGATCCACACGGACCGGGCAACGTCACCCGACTGCCGGCGACATCACCCACCTTCAGCACGTGAGAGTGCATCAGGAGCAGTCGCTAGCAGCAACAGGCGGTAGCTACAGCAGGTGGCACCCGCTAGCAGCTACTTGCATTGGCGCTGGCGGCGTCGGTAGCAGGCCGCAGCCGCAGCAAGCGACGGCAGGCAACACCAGCTGCAACAAGCAATAGCACGTAGCAGCAACAACATTGAGCAGTAACAGCAGTAGCAGTTAGCAGTAGCAGTAGCTAGCAGCAACAGTAGCAACGCGGCAGCGGCAGTGTGCAGTAGCAACAGCGTGCAGCTAGAGCAGCATGCAGCAGCGTCGTGGCGCAGCAGCAGCACGCAGCTGCTGCCACAGCTGCACAAGCAGCTGCGTGGCTGCTGCTGCAAGCACAGACACAGCATCGGCAACAGCCGAGCAGAAGCTAGTACAGAGCTTCTACGCAGTTGCCGCAGAGCAGCCGCCCAACAACCACGAGGGTTGTCAACACAGAAAAAGGGGAAACTGCACTGATGTCAGAATTTTCTTTGCTGATATCATCAGGTCCTTGCTGATGTCAGCAAACCCCTGCTGACATCAGCAAAGCCCTGCTGACATCAGCACATGCCTTCGTCGAATTTTGGGATCAGAAAGTAAAAAATTTCCAGCATTTCAAATCCTCGAGAACCGCTGACGGTTTGGAAATCCGACCAGTTTGATGTCCCGGTCCATACTGAGCGCTGACATGGCTCAGACCGGTGACAAGGGCAAAGGACCACTAGATCCCTCCTCTTTCTCCTCCTCAAGGGTCATGAGCTCACACTAATAGGCCATTGCCGATCTGCGGAATCAGCATGATGAGGTACGCCATCAGCAGCAGTAACAGACTGACGCCATCTGTGCGCTCAGTGATTTTATTCGTGGTCAGTCCACGACCCCACGGCAGACATCCGGCGGAGTCGGCGGTACCATACCTTCTATAGAGCAGTCAGCATTTACACCGAGGAGAGCAACAGGACAGGACCAGCCACTCTTCGATCCTCTGGATGAGGACCTTGACATGCCTGGGATGGATGACGACACCCATGTGAGGTTGATTCGCGTGCTTCAGGAGCGTCTCCGCCAGCTTGAGATGCGTTCCGATTCCCTGTTCCCGGAGATCCAACCCTCGTATGATCCCTGCCCTGGTGACTTTCCTCGTCCCGGTGTCTTCCCCATCCCTCATTCCTCCCAGCCAGTGGTTGCCCTCCCCACGGAGCGGCAACCCAAGGATTTCGAGACACCGCCACCACGCTATGTCAGCGAGGACAACTTTGACTGTTGGGAGACTCTCTTCCAGGTCTGGGCCACTTCAGAGGGGGTATGGCCCTACTATCACAGTCCGTACCAGGGTACGGACCACGCTCAGGTGCTGACAGCGGCTCGGGCGATGCGCGGACTCCTTTGTGCCATGCCACGCGAGACTGTCGTGGACTTTCGCCCTTTCCTTCGAGAGGCCGGCACGGGCGTGGGTGCTGATCCACCTGGGGGCTGGGACCTGGTACTGTCCCTGCTTGGTGCAGAGACACATGCCACCCGCGCGGCTCACATTCGCGCTTTCCACTCCCTTCGTCAGGGACCTGCCGAGTCTGTAGCTGATTATTGGCGGCATGCCATGCGCATCTACACGTGCCTTGGGACTTCCGGAGGTACACAACTCTTGACGCCTCGTACACTCATGATCAGAGTCCGTCTTGAGCACGCAGACATCTTTTTGGGTTACATCAACGCCGTGCTAGAGCCCTTCTCCACCTCCCTTGAGCTTCTTCCTAGGGAGCATCAGCTCTTCCTCCAAGTGACTTCCGCCCGCGAGGCAGTCGTGACCCACGAGGAGAGTTCCCTTGCTGCAGCGGTCATTGCGTCGCCGCCGACGCCCCTCTTGCAGACCACTTCTTCATCCTCTGGCACACCCTCCTCTTCCCCTTCCACCCCGGCTATCCCGACTCAGATACAGGGTTTGGCATCCGTGGTACAGGAGAAGAAGGGTAAGGAGAAGCGTGGTTCAGGCCAGCAGCAGTCGTAGCAGTAGCAGTCCTTGGACGGTAGCAGTGGACGTACTGTCCACTGCTACAAATGTGGAGGCGCTCATCGCTACACCGAGTACCAGCAGCCGCTTGACTGGGCGCGCATCACTCACGGTCTTCAGGCTACACACGCGTAGCGGGTTGCGTCGAGCAGCACAACCTCTGGTCGTGCGGCGACCAGGACCGCAGTAGTTCTCGCTATCCCACCGGCGAGCAATGGCAACCCATACCCGCTTGAGTGCAGCATCGCCAAGCTCCGTCATTTTCTGGCGATTCGTTTTCAGGGAGGTGCGAGTGTGTTGTCACAGCCGGGTGGTTTACAGACTGTTTTTTTTGTCTTTTCTCGTTCCTCGTGATGTGCTGTGTGGGGGGGCACAGCTGGCATGTGATGACGATGGATCTGACAGTACCAATTGGATTCATGAGTCGCACCACTGTGCCCTTCGTCGTTCCTCCTCACCTATTGCCGAGCGCCCGTTTGAGGCTGAGTGCTCCATTGCCCATTGTACAGTGACGTCCTCTGGTCGTGATCCCGGTGGCACTTGGATCATTGATTCAGGTGCCACTCATCATATGACCTTTCGTTGTAGTGACTTTGTTGTTCTCGGTCCTGTTGCATCTTCTCGCTCTACTTGCACTGGCTCAGGTCAGTCCTTGCTTGTCCAGGGTGTTGGGGTTGTGGTTTGATGGTCCGTCTGGACCCTTGTAACTTTCCGAGGTGATTTTTGTGCTTAGCCTTGAGCTTAGCTTGTGTTCTGTACGTGCCTGCACACTGATGGAACTCTTTGTGGAGCACACTACAGACTCCGCGACTATGACAACTATTGATACTTGTGCCGTTGTTCTCTGTGTCTCTGTTATGGATGATCTGTATCGTGTCTCTCAGATTACTCCTCCTTCTTGCTCCCCCTCCCCTCCTGCTCGAGTGTTTTTCACTGGCGTTTTTTTGCTGAGCACCAGTGACTGTTGCATCGTTTCCTGTGTCATGTAGGCTCCGAAACTATGTCAAAGCTCATTAGGATACAGCCCGCACTCGGTCTTGTCGTAGCTTCTTTCGAGAAGCCACCCAAGACGGATTGTCTGTTCTACGCTCCGGGTAAGATGCATCGTTGCACCTACCCTGACTCCCGTTCTCGTGCACTTCACCCTCTTGAGTTGGTGCATTTGGACCTTCTCGGTCCTCTTCCTATCGAGTTTGTGTCCGATCGGGAAAGATACGTCCTGAGCCTGACTGATTACTTCACTCGGATGCGGTGGGTCTACAGCTTGCGCCAGAAGACTGATGCCGCTCTTGCTCTGGCTACTGATGGCTGAGCGTCAGTCTCGCCACACGCCGCATACCTTCCGTTCGGATCATGGCGACGAGTTTCTTGGTGAGATGGACAATTTCTTCGTCGAGCACGGGGTTTTTCACCAGGACTCCGCTCCTGCTACTCCTCTGTAGAACGGTGTCTCTGAGCGCTGGAACCGCACCATGGAGGATGCCGTTCACGCTATATGGTCTGAGTGCGGTCTTCCGGAGTCCGCCTTCGAAAGATTTGCCTACATGATGTGGGTCTGGAACCGTCTCCCGTACGGTCCCCTTCCGGACCACGTTACACCGTATGAGCTTTGGTTTTGCCACAGTGTTGACCTGCGTCTTGCTTGTGTCTGGGGATCCTTGGCTTCTGTACGGTACATCGAGGACCAACAGGGGTCCAAGGTCTCGCCACAGGGTCGCTTGTGTGCCTTCATAGGCATCTCCCCACGGTCGAAGGCCTGGCGTTTTTGGGACCCCGCCCGTCGTTGCATCGTTAAGTCCCGCAACACATTCTTCTTTTAGTCTTTCAATTACAGTGATCTGACCTCGATCATGTCACTGTCTGTCACGCACGTTCCTACGTGTGAGGCTTCTCGACGGATTGGGGAGTCTGAGCGTACGAGCACCTCTCGCCCAGCTGATGTGTCCATTCGAGCCCCCTCCACTTCTCGGTCTCCGGCTCTTGATGACCCAACGATCATCGCTGTCAGCCCAGAGACCTCTCCAGCACAACCGGCTTCTACCCCTATTCCCTCGCACCCCACAGGTACCCATGATCCTGTACCTATATCCGCCAATACCCCTGCCTCTCTGCATGGTCGTGTCTCACCTCTTACTCCTACTATCACACCCATTCCCGTGTCTCCCACACACGCATCTCAGCGCACTGCATCACCTGCTCATTTACCTCAGCCCTCACAAGTTGTGGTCGTGCCTGTTCCTGAGCCTGAGATGAGCTCCTCAAGCCCAGGTTACTCACGTGAGCCTGGCGGTCATTTTTGACCATTGGTCTCCGGATTCTATCGAGTGTCAGGTCCTACACGCAGGCGCTCCACTCTCAGCATCGCGAGTGGTGATCCCGGCACAAAGGCCCTAGGCCTGAGTGTCCGCACTGAGCACACAGAGGTACATCTTACGTGCTCCGTAGGGCTCAATCTCGTTACTTGCGAGTTTCATACCGCTTGTGATGCATCAGCTGACCTTGGGGTCGTCAGACCTTGCACTAAGGCGTATGCACTTGCCACTCAAAGCTCTCCCTCTATGACGCCTGATCCGGGCACACTAAGGAAAGCTCTCTCTTCAAAGGATGCTGACGCTTGGCGTGCAGCAAGCGAGGATTAGATTTGCACCATCCGAGAGCACGGAGTTTATGAGCTAGTCGACCTTCCACCCGGGAGGAAGGCTATTCAGGTCAAGTAGGTCTTTTGAAAGAAAGTGAAACCGGATGGCTCAATGGAACGCCACAAGGCTCGCTTGGTCGTCAAGGGGTACTCTCAGATCGAGGACATCAATGACACTGACGCCTTTCCCCTTGTCGGCTGCGTGACCTTAGCTCGTGCTCTGTTCGATGTAGTGGCTTAGCATGACTGGGAACTGCACAAAATGGACGTGAATAATGCGTTCCTCCATGGTTCTCTAGATGAGGAGATTTATGTGGCTCAACCACTAGGCTTTTGAGGACGGTTACAAGGTCTCGCACTTGCGCAAGTCCTTGTACGGCCTCAAGCAGTCTCCTCGGCGTTGGAACCAGGGGATCACTGGCACCCTGACTTGTGCGGGATTTGTACAGAGTGAGGCAGATCCCTCTCTCTTTATCAGACGGACCGCCATCCTGGTCTATGTGGACGACCTTCTGATCACGTTTCCTTCCATGGAGGCCGTGAAGGAGGCCAAGGTGGTCTTCCAGACTGCCTATAAAATGAAGGAACTTGGTCTTGCAGTGGTGTTTCTTGGAATGGAGATGGTGCGAGACTGTGGACGTCGGACACTACTGCTGTATTAGGCCCGATATGCACGTGTAGTGTTGGACCGCTTGAGTGACCTTCTTGGCGTAGTACTCACGGCCTCCACACCTCTCACACCTGATGGGCAGGATGCCCCAAAGGTGGATGATCCCACATAGCTGGGGGAGGTAGTGGATGTGACCTTGTATCTCCGCCTCATTGGATCTCTGATGTACATGGGCACTACCACACGCCCTGACATCGCCTTCGCCGTCAACATCCTTGCACAGTGTCCACAGGCTCCACACACTAGAGCTCTCCATGCGGTTGTGCGAGTGGTCTAGTACGTGGTCTCCACACCATACCTCAGACTCTGCTTTCGCCGACATTGTTCGGTGGTTCGTGACAGCTACAACGATAGCGACTGGGCCTGGAGTATAGATGGACGCAGCCACACTGGTTACTTGTTCCTCCTCAATGGTACCGATGTGTCCTAGTGCAACGGGAAGCAGGGCTGCATTACACCTAGATCGTGGGAGGCAGAGTATGTTGCTATGGGTTCAGGGGTTGCTGATGTAGTGCGGCTGCAACGCCTGTTCCTTGAGCTGGATCAGTTAGTTCTTGCCATTGTGCTTTGTTGCGACAACCAGAGTCCCCTCGCCATTGTGGAGAACTCTGGTGTCTTTCACAATCACACGAAGCACATTGCGGTTGAGCATCACTCAGTGTGTGGTCTGGTGGAGCGACACGTGATCTATGTCATATTGGTTGGCACTGACATGCAGCGTGCTGAAATCTTGACAAAGGCACTAGCACGCGGGAAGTTTCTGGTGACCATTCGTTCTGTTGGGCTTCACCCCTTGCCTGAGAGTGGTTGAGTATGGGTTGTGTCTGTGTCTGTGTCACGACTCTTTCGGCACTTGTTGTTATACTCGTTTCAGTGGTGCACGTGTATGGACATGTGTACCATCGGGTCATGGGGGAGTGTTGTGATTTGTGATGTTCCTGTCGACCTGTACAGTTTACTGTGACCACTTGGCCATGTCCATGCCTGTGCAAATCCCTGATGCAGACCCAGGTGGTACCGGTGTGTCATCTGGTGGTAGAATACCATCTTGGAGATGACCAATGAAGGTCACAGAGCTGTGGACGCTGCCTGGGACCTCCTCCAGTTTTTCTGCAACACGTAGGAGTTTTTTGGTGGACTGGCCGTGGGTCCGATTTGCATGTTTTTGCATTGTTTGCCCTCCGTTTGATGCCGGATGCACGCATGTGACCAGTCTTAGCGTTTGTCTTGTGACTCTGAACATCTAGGTTCAGACGGTGTAGCGTTGTGACATGTGTACGTTGAGTTACGCCAAAACAATGGTTTTGGACCGATTTTTAGGACAGACCTTGTGCTGTCGTGTGCGACACCCGCTATGCACCGTGGCAAGTACTTATGCCATGGACCTGTCATCTGTCATTTATCTCTGCAAAATCTATTGAAGCATTCTAATACTTTGCCTTGTGTCTCCTAGCGAGACCCTTGCCGTTGTGTGTACGACTTGTGACTGTCGTCACCGTCTGACCAGGCACTGACGCCCAGTCAGCGGCTGTGCCACTAGGAAGCTTCCACACATCTTTTCCCTCAGCTTTGTGAGGCTTGTTACTCAGATTACCAGCCAACCAAGAAAATCCTGGAATTATCCTGTCTGGCAGAATTTCCTTATTGAGCCCCGCTAGACTCTAGAGAGCCCAAAACCCGGGTGTTGTCTGTTTCGCCTAAAATCTAGACCGTACTAGAATAACCACGCTCGTGAACGCAGTTGGAACCTGACCTAAAACGTAGGTTGAGGCAGTTGCCTTGTTGATGCAGTGTGCGGGCTTCCACGCTCGTTGCTTTGTCTGCTGTCCCCTCGGTCTGCCACTCTAGAGTCTAAGTCTGACTGCTCTGGGTTTGTTACTCAAAGATGCGTGCGTCAATGTTAGCGCTAGAAATCAGCTTAAAACTGAAAGTGACTGTTTAAGAAATAACAATGAGTAACAATGGGAGACCCTCCAAATTCTAGCTCCCCAATAGCTCTGTAGAGCTTGTTACTCAGTTTCTAAGCCAATCAGAAAATAGAACTATTTTGTGGCAGGCAGGGTTTTCTCGGTGAGTCCTGCCAAACAGCCGCCAGCCCAAACCCGGGCGTCGTCCGTTTTGCCTGAAAATAGGACCAGACAATAATACGCATGTTGCGAATGCAGTCGTGCGGTCAGAATCAGCTAGAAAAATAGCAGTGAGGATTTGTGGTTGCCTAAACCCAGGCAACGTCTACGCTAATCCTTGGTACCAACAGTGTTAGAAAATCACAAAACTTGGATCCTAGGCATGACATAGCGCTGCGAACGCAACAGTGTAGTCAAACAAAGTGTTGGATGTGTGCAGACAACATATGCAGTGACAGTGCATATCGGCAACACGACTACCGAGGTGGTTTGCCGATGGTGCTGAGCACGTTGGAGGGAGGAGGCTCCAGCAAACTGCGTGTAGGCCTCAGCGTGCATCAGCTCCACCGGACAACACTCCATCAGCGTCGCGTCTCACCGTCATTCAATTGCATACCGATGTACACAAGCCGGGAGGACACAACAGAGTGCAAGTGAGAGATGTGAGATAAAAACCAACACGCTCCAATGACTCACAGACGGAGTGGACATGGACAGGCAGAGAGCACATAGACCAAGCGGAAAGGGAGACAGAGAACCTCACGAACGCACACCAACTGCACTCACAACCTCTTGAACGAGTCACGTTTCAGTGCCTGGGTTGAAAAATCAGCCAACCGCTGTGCTGTCTCAACCCACACAATGCTGATGCTGCCGTCATGCAACAACAAACACACATATTGATACGCGACATTGATGTGATGTGTGCGAGTGTGATGCACGCCGATATTGTCAGCAATGGCCATGGTACTTGCATTGTCACAGTGCAACGTGATGGACGGGACTGGCTAACGCAAATCGGACAACAGGCGACACAACCACACGCTCTCACAAGTGACAGAAACAAGGGCCACATAATCAGCCTCATTAGTGCTGCACGTAATGCAACCTTGCTTACCGCTGCGCTAGGATACAACCGTATCACCAACAAGGAAGATCTAGCAAATGTGACTCTTACCGTGCGGACTGCCGGGCCAGTCACTGTCGGTATATCCCGTCGTCACAATCGACGGCTATCGATGGAACATGAGGCATGGCCATGGGGTAGAGACAACATAGCGCAGTACTCGGATCGCGACCTCAAAGTGGAGGTGACGCAGCTCCTGAGAGAACTCTGCGAGGAGGTTGATGGCGAATGCAATGTGTGGATGCGTCGTCGTCGTGAGGAACATTAGTGACCCACTGACGCACAAATGCGTGGTCACGTCTACTGGCTCCTCCACCATGACTGGATCACAACGTTTGAGCATCATTCGACCATCGGGAAACACGGGTGAGGATGCTCTTAGCACGAGGGGCCGGTCCTCAACGTAGAGCCCGAACAAGGTCTGGACGTAGGTAGCCTGATGAACATGCACGATGCCCATAGAGAAATCATGCTCAAGCTCCATGCCCATAAAGACTCGTGTTGGCCTGAGGTCCTTCATCTGGTAGGCAACATGCAACAGGTCCTTGACCCGCTGGATGGCAGCTGCATCCGGCGATGCGATGAGCATGTCGTTGACATAGAACATGACAGCAACGAGGTCTGACCTTGCAGACTAATGAACAACGCGGGGTTGGCAGAGCTACGAAAGAGGCCACGCTGAAAAGCGTATGACTGATCTCCTGGTTCTAGCAGCACGGTGACTGCTTCAAGCCATAGAGGGCCTTCCGTAGCTTCCAGACCTTGCCGGAGCCATTGTCGAAGCGTGGAGGCTACACCATGTAGAGCTCCTCACCCTCCAGTGAGCCATGGAGAAAGGCGTTGCTCACATCCATCTGATGTAGTTCCCATCCATGCTCGGCAACCAGGCTGAACAATGCCCGGCTGGTGGAGAGCCGACTGACCGGGGCAAAGATCTGGTCATAGTCGATCCCAGGGACATGAACAAAACCCTTGGCTGTGAGACGTGCCTTGAACTTGTCTAGGGACCCATCTGGCTTCCACTTTCTTCAGAGAACCCACTTGCCGCTGATGGCCTTACGGCCCAGGGGGAGTTCAATGAGCTCATAGACGTGATGTTGCCAAATGGCGGCAAGCTCGTCGGCACATGCAGCCTCCCAATGAGCGGCCTCGGGAGACGTCCGAGCCTCGCGTAGGGTGGCTGGGTCCTCTGGTTGCTCCGTGGGGCGGACAGTGAGGGCGTGCGTGTCCCGCGCCACTGGGGGCATCTACGTGAGTGTGGCGACAATGCATACCGGTGCCCCTAATGGAGTAAGGCATAGCCCAATGCTGACCCTAGATGTAGGTCAGTGATAACTGATAGTGTGGCCAAGCCAAGTTCCTTGATGCTGGGATCCCCACTCACGACTATGGAAGTGGGTTTGACATGAGGTAAGGAGCCTCGTGGGATGACAAGGGTCGTGACGTAAGAGGACGTGAGGGAGAGGCCTGAGTGCTCACTGTCGGTCTGGGTCAAAGGCTCCCGCCCGGACCACGTGTATAACACGCTGATACGGACGGGGTAGCCGGCTCTGAGGGGCTGGCGGGCATGGACGGGGCAGCTGGCCCTAAGGGGCTGGCAGACACGGACGGGGCAGCTGGCCCTGAGGGGCTGGCAGACACGGACGGGGCAGCCGACCCTGAGGGGCTGGCGGACACTGTCGAGGCAGCCGAATCTGAGGGGCTGGTGGACACGGGCGGGGCAGCCGGCCTTGAGGGGCTGGCAAACATGGACGGGACAGCCAACCCTGAGGGACTGGTGGACACGGATGGGGCAGCCGGTCCTGAGGGACTGGCACACATGGCCGGGCAACCGGACGTGAGGGACTGGTGGACACAGACGGGGAAGCTAGCCCTGAAGGGTTGGCCGCTACAAACGAGACTGCCGGCTCTGAGAAACGGTTGGACACAGATGGGGCAGCCGACCTTAAGGGGCTGGCGGACACGGACGGAGCAGCCGGCTCTGAGGGGCTGTTGGACGCAGATGGGGCAACCGGCCTTGAGGGGCTGGCAGACATGGACGTGGCACCTGGCCGTGAGGGGCTGGCGGACAAGAATGGGGCAGCCGACCCTGAGGGGTTGGCGGACATGGAAGGGGTAGCCGACGCAGACGGACCCACAGGCACAGACGATGGGATGCCCAGACGCGGCTGGACGATGGACGGACCCACCACTCCCCCATGCGACGGGAGGAACATTGACGCACCGGAGTGATTGAGGTTGCGAGAAAATAGGTCCTCAAAGAATAGGGCATCTCAGGACTCGACGATGTAGTGCAGGGTGGGATCCCAGAAACGCCATGCCTTTGACGATGCAGGGACGGCCGCGAGGCTCGAGCTTGCCACCTTGGTGTGGGGCAGGCAACCACACAATGACTACGCAGTCCCAGACGCGGGCCGGACGCAGGTCGGCTCGCTCTCTACACCAGTGCTGGCATGGTGTGGACTGATGGGGAATGGGTCCGTGGGGAATCCGGTTCCAGACCCACGTCTTGTAGGTCATGGCCTCGAAGTAGAATCCAACAAAGATACCAAATTTGAATTGCATGGTGTGGAAGACATCGGTGATGGTGTGGTTCCATCGATCAGAAACGCAGTTCTGGGCAGGCGTGTAAGGCGCCGACGTCTCATGATGGACACGAGGAGAGGCGAGGAAGAGTGTAGTCTCCCCCAGAAACTCACCCCCATAATTAGAATGGAAGTGGTGGAGGGGACGAACACACTTGCGTTTAGCACAGACAAGCCAGTCTCGAAAGGTGGGAGCGATATCGCTCTTCTGCCAAAGGTAGAAGATCAAACGATAGCGAGAGTAGTCATTCGTCAGTGTCAAGACATAACGACCGTGCTCGCTGACATACTCTCTCAGGAGAGGACCATGACATGAGAGTGAACCAAGTCGAGCGGGGCGGTCGCTCAAGAGGCAGAGAGGGGGAAGGATGAACGGTACATCTTCTCGTGAGCACAATCAATGCACTCGATGGGACACGACACAGGAAAGGAGGCCGGGTTAAGGCCTGTGGCTAGCTCTGTTCGAAGCATGCTGTCAACAGCAGCAGAGTGGAACTGATAGGCAATGATGCAGGAGACGCGTGTGGTGTGGAGACAGTGTGCTAGTAACAAACACGTGGCCAGTGTCGGCCGATGAGGAGGGAGGAGAGGTATAAGGGGATAGGCGCGGTACATGCCACAAGTTTCCACAGGCGGTGGCATGCAAAACGTCATGACCTGATGAACGCAACGACATCGTGTCCAGACCACGTGACTGCAAATCGTCCATTCTCATGCGATCAAGGGCAGTGACAGACATGAGGATGAGCTCAAGGCCAAGGAAGAAGAGGACCTCAGTCACGAAGGAATTACCAGCAGGGCCACGGAAACGAATGACGCTGACACCACAAACGGGTAACACCTGACCAGAACACGTCCGAACCCTGGTGACATCGGTGACGGGACCCAGGACACTGAATGACTCACGCGAGGCCGTCACGTGATGTGTGGCCCTGGAGTCGATGATCAAGGTCTCTGACGGATCATGGAACGATGTGGCCAGGTCGTTGACTGTCACATGATAGTGGACGTGCGACGCTGACGTGGTGGACGGATGTCCACACCGGGACTGCCAGTCGTCCAACCAGTGGGCGCCATCACGAAGAGGAGGGGGTGGGAAAGGCACGGCAGAGGATGGTGTGGATGAAGATACAGGACATGACCGCAGCATAGACTTTGTCATGCAGGGTAGGGGGGAACTATCGTCTACGCAACTCGCACTTCCCAGGGGAGGAGGGCGAGGAATGCTTACTTGTAGTACAATGAATAGCTCCAACTGATGCTCGTGGGTGGAGGGTCCGACGGAGTATACCGACCGTGGGGTAATGGCGCCAGAGTCCAAGAAGGAGGAGGAAGGCACTGGTAACGGAGGAGTGGGCGTGGACGGTTGTGGTGGAGCCGTCCACGCCCACAACGCAGAGCAACAGGAGCATCGACGGTCACGGTAGTGGTGGCAAGGCGACGCTCACGCTGGCAGCACATGGTGGTGATAACGCGAGCCTCATCAGTCGGGATAAAACACGTGTACCACTTGTGTCCTAACTGGCCAAAGTTGTGGCAGATGAGGCTGGCCTGCCAGATCCGCTAGACTACTGCTGAGGGCCCTTGCCCTTATTGTCCCTGCGCTTCTTCTTGCCAGACGAGGTGGCGTCGGAAGACGCTGCTGCTGTTGGGACGGCAACAACCATAGAGGCGACGACAAGAGAGGCAAGGGACTCTGTGCGATGGATGTGTGACTCGTGACAAGCCTCTCCGATGCGAAGGAAGAGCTCGTATGCCCAGGGCATGAGGGTACCTTGGGCAACCATCGCGATGAGGATGTCCCGGGAGGAGTGGACGAAGACGTCGGAGAAGGGGTCGGTGGCTTCACACTTGATGGTCAGGAGTGTGGAGAGAAGGGATGGCACAGCATCTCCAAGGCGGCGTAGGATGTCCTCTACATGCTGCCAATAGGAGGTGACCGTCTCGCCCCCCTCCCCCCCCATGCGAAGGGAGTTGAACTCCCGGATCAGGGGCTGGTCTTGGCGTAAGTGGACAGGCGATGAGGGTACGTGAGTACGTGTTACACTGCTGCCGGGTCAGGGAGAGCGCCAGTGGTGATGTTGCCGAGGAAGGACTCGAGGGCGAGACGTGCAGCTGGAGGGGCCTTAGGGATGAGGGCACACACGGCTCGACCAGCGTCATATACCTGGTCGGCCTGGGTGGATTCAAAGGGTAGGAAATAGTAGGGCCACAAGCCCTCGCCCTATGCCCAGATCCAAAAGCTGAGCTCTTAGCTTTAGAACTGGTCGCAAGACTGAAGCCGCAGTGGTGGGGTTTCGAAGTCCTTTGGCCTGTGGCCGGCACCCAGAGTGGGGCCTAGGACTGACGTCACCGTCTGCTTTTGGCGCTGGGTGTGTTGCTGCACTAGGTACTGCATGGCATAGGAGACTGCAGGGCTCGCGTACCCAGGTGGAACAAAAGGTGGTTGCTGACGATCGCTGCTGCTGCTGCTGCGGAGGCTGTAAATGCTGCTTCTTCAGTTGCTTCTGTGACAGCGGTGCCGGCAGCTGTAGTGCCGCTAGCTGCTATGTCAGCGTTGCGAGGTGCTGGCACAAGGTGGCGAGCGGATCTGTCAAGCTAGCATGACCTATGATGGATCTTGCCGGGTGTTGGTGGTGGTGGTGGTGCTGCTACTACTGCTACTACTGTGTTTGCTACTACTGCTACTACTGTTGCTGTTGTTATTGTTGTTGTTGCTGTTGTTGCTACTGCGGCTGCTGCTGTTGTTGCTGCTGCTGCTGTTGTTGCTGCTACTGCTACTGCTGTCGTGGCTGTTGCTGCTACTACTCCTACTGCCGCTCCTATTGCTGTTGTAGCGGCGGCAAGTGCTATTGCTGTTGTTGCTACAACTGCTGCAGTTGTTGAAGGAAGTGGGATCCTCCAATAGATGAGGACTCCTCTTCGTTCTCTACCATGGTTTCCTTTGTTTTCCCTCCTTGTTCCCTTTTTTTGTGTGTTGTTGATGTCAGTAGTGATGTTAGTAGTGACGTCAGCATGGAATGGCTGTCATCAGTAGCTACTGTGTTATCTGTAGCGTTGCTCCTGTAGATTTTTTTATTGTTGCTGACGTCAGTAGTGATGTCAGTTGAGGATGGCTGATGTCAGCCACAGCTGTAACTGGAGGCGCTGTTGTGTCAGCTGCAGGGCAGCTGTTGCTGCTACTGTAGCGGTTGTTGTTGTCGCTACTGCTACTACTGCTACTGTTGGTCTAATGCTGTAGCTGCTACTGCTGCTGCTGCTGCTATGACTGCTGTTGTAGTAGCAGCTGCTGCTACTGTTGCCGTTGCTGCTGCTACTGATGCTACGGCTGCTGTTGCAGCAGCAACTGCTGCTACTGTAATTGAGCTGCTGCATGGTACTACGGCTGTTGTGGTTGTTACAGCGGCTTTGGTGGTGGCTGCACCTGTTGTAGGGCTACCTACGGGGAGGGGGATTTTTGTGTTTCCCCCTTTTTTCTCTCTTTTTCTTCTTTGTTTGTCACTGCGAGCTTGTTGCTTGCTTTGAGCCGGAGCTGCGAGCAGCAAACACGCTGCTCGCAGCTCGCTACTTTTTACGAGCAGTAGGTTGTGAGCAGCTGTTGTTGCTACTGCTGCTGGCCGTTGCTACAAATGCTGCTGCTGACTGCTACTGGCTGCTGTTTGTTGCTACTACTGCCCCTATAGCTGGCTGCTGCTGCTGCTGCTCGCTGCTGCTCGCTGCTGCTGTGCAATAAAGCTGCTGCGAGCTGCTACTGCTGGCTACTGCTACTGCTTGCTGCTACGGGCTGTTGCTGCTGCAAGTTGCCACGAGCTGCTGGTGCTGCCGGCTGCTGCTGCGGTGCACAACTGCTGGTGGCCACTGTTGCCACTGCTCACTGCTGCTGCAAGCTGCTGCTGCTTGTGCAGGCTGCTGCTGCTACCTGCTGCTGTTGCTTGTCACTACACCTGGTTGACGTTGCCACGTGCGTCGTCGCCAGCATGTACCTGACGCGGCCTGCTGCTCACCTCCTTGCGTCACACATGGGGGTCAGTGTTGCCGGAAAAAAATCCGGCAACATTTTCCCTGGCCCAGTGGCCGTGGGAAAAAATCCTACGCGGTCACCAGGCGGGTTAATGCTGCCGGGAAAAATCCGACAGCATTTCCCTTGCACTGGTGCGTATGGGGGTCCACCGGCGTATTTAGGAACCTGTACGCCAGTTGTCTACTGGTGTTCCTGCGCTCTGGCTCTGATACCAAGCTGGAAACTGTACCAAAGCACAGGTTGAGGCAGTTGCATTGTTGATGCAGCGTGCGGGCTTCCACGCTCGTTGCTTAGTCTACTGCCCCCTCAGTCTACTGCTATAGATTTTAAGTCTGAGTGTTTTGGGTTTGTTACTCAGAGATACACGCGCCAGTGTTAGCGCTAGAAAGCAGCTGAAAACTGGAAGTGACTGATGACAAACAACAATGAGCAACAATGAGAGATCCCTCAAAATTGTAGCTCCCCCCCAGCTCTGTTGAGCTTGTTACTCAGTTTCTAAGCCAATCAGAAGATAGACCTATTTTCTGGCGGGCAGGGTTTTCTCAGTGAGCCCTGCCAGACAGCCGACAGCCCAAACCCGGGCATCAAACGTTTTGCCTGAAAACTGGACCATACCATAATACGCACGCTCCAAATGCAGTCGTGCGGTCAGAATCAACTAGAAAAATATTTTTGAGGAGTTATGGTTGCCTAAACCCAGGCAGCGTCTACGCTAATCCTTGGTACCAACAGTGCCAACAAATTATGAAACTTGGACCCTAGGCATGACATATCGCTGTGAACGCAACAGTGCAGTCAAACACGATGTTGGATGTGTTCAGATAGCATATGCAGTGATATTGCCTACCGGCGGTACAACTGCCGAGGAGGTCTGCCGATGGTGCTGAGCACGTTGGAGGGAGGAGGCTCCAGCAAACTGCGTGTAGGCCTCAGCGTGCATCGGCTCCACTGGACGACACTCCATCAGCGTTGCTTTTTGCCGGGAGGAAACAACAGAGTACAAGTGAGAGATGTAAGAAAAAACCAAAGAACCCAATCATGCGGTCAGAACCAGTAAGAAAAATAGCTACAAGGAGTTATGGCTGCCCGAACTTAGGCACCGGCTGCACTGCTCTTGAGAGCCATCTACAACTACCAATGACGTGACAGCTAAGGATTGCTGCTGATGGAGCTGGTCACATGAGGATGTAGTGTGAGAAGCACGAGGATGAGGAGAACCACACGCTTGGCTTTACGGCGGCAAGTCCACTCCACCGAACAACGCCCGGTCGGCATTAGCATCTATCCAGTAAGTCATGTGCACGAGCATGTACACCAGGTAAGAGTTCACTGTGTGAGTTAGTGAGGCAATGCACAGACAAAAAAAACTCCTCCATGATCCAAGGAAGTCATTGTACATAAACATGCAAAAGTAATGTTTGATTATGCTCCCCGGCCGAACACTGAGTACAAGAGCGAAAGGAGACAAACGAGACGTGCAACGAGGAAGAGTGAGGAGAACCCATGCAAGCAGAAGAGTTACACCCGATGCATTCAAGGTACTAATCCGACCATACTTAAAGCCTTCTTGAACGAGTTGCGCATGAGCGCCTGGTGAGGAATTCAGCCAACTGCTTCACACTCCCGACCCACACGATGCGAACACTACCCACATGCAATGTGGAACATACATAGCAATACTCAACATTGATGTGCTTTGTGCATGCGTGGTGGACGCCATCATTGTCAACAATCGCAGCAACACGCTCGTTGTCACAATGCAAGGTGATGGACGCCACCGGCTGACGCATCTCACTCAACAAGAGACGTAGCCAGACACTCTCACATTCACTTGTTCCCAAAGCCACGTACCCTGCCTCTGCAGTGTTGCGTGTAATACACCCTTGTTTCCCGATACGCCATGACACTGTTGTGCCCCCGATGAGAAAGATCCAACCAGTGCAGCTCTTCCCATCTGGAATCCATGCCCACTCGCTATCAGTGTAGCCTATGGCCAGCACGGACGGCCGATGTCGGAATGTGAGGCCTTGGCATGGGATGGAGACCACATGCTTTAACATGCGGACGGCTGCATCAACGTAAAGCTAGTGTGGGACCTGTGAGAACTGGACGAGGAAATTCACAACAAAGGCGATGTCGGCACGTGTGGTGGTTGCGAGAAACATGAGTGACCCCATGACACAGAGGAATGTCGTGATGTCCACCGCTACACCCAAGGTGCTGGCGTCAATAGCCTTCAGCTTTGCCTGGCCCTCTGGGGTCATCGGGGTGGAGGCGCCGGGGAGTTTCGTTAGGAGATCGGCAAAGCGGTCGGCTAGCGTCTAAACAAACGCTACCTGATGTACCCGCATGATGCCATATGTGAGATCGCGCTCAATCTCCATGCTGAGAAAAACCTGTGCCGGCCCAAGATCCTTCATCTTCTAGGTGGCATTTAGCAACTCCTTCACTCGCTCGATGGCGGCAAGGTCAGGAGACGCGATGAGTAGGTCGTCCATGTAGACGAGGATCGCAGCCAAGGGAGTCCCAAGAGGACTGATGAAGAGTCCTCGGTCTGCGGTGCTGCGGATATATCTGCTCTTCAGAAGGGTGCAGCTGATCTCGATGTTTTAGCACCAAGGAGACTGCTTGAGGCCATATAGGGCCTTCCGCAGTCGCCAGACTCAGCCCGTCCAGTCCTCAAAGCCAGGGGTTTGGAACATGTAGAGGTTTCTAATATCAAGAGTGCCATGAAGAAAGGCGTCGTTCATGTCCATCTGGTGGAGCTCCCAACCATGCTCTACGATTAGGCTCATGAGCACCCGACTGGTGGTGAAACGGCCAACCGGAGCAAAGATCTGGTCGAATTCCACTCCACCAATGTGGGAGAATCCCTTGGCGGAAAGCTGGGCATTGTACTTGTCCAGAGTGCCATCTGGCATCCACTTCCAGTGAAAAACCTGTCAGACGATTGCTAGCTCTGTTGTTAAGTGGACGCGGTCGCTAGGACGAGCGTTGCAATGGAGGACCGACACACGAACAGAAGCAGTGCGGAAACTACAATGGAACGTGGAATGGAAGTTGAAGCGGAGGAAAGGCACTGGAATGAGTTGTGGGTGCGGCACTGAAAGAGCGAGCACTGATGAGTTGCTGATGAGAGTGGACGCATCACTTTTGGAGAGAAGGACGGAAGCTTCCTCGAAGGTGCGGGTGTTGCTGATGTATGAGTGACGTTGGCAAGAGAGAGCGGGCGCAGTGCAAGAGTACGGGCGCTGAGAGGTGAGCGGGGGCAAAGAGACTGGGGGCAGCCCAGAGGGCGAGCCTGAAGAAATATCCAATGGATTAATTATAGACTAGAATACAAGTAGTAAAATTAGGAAGGTTCTAGCCTAGCGCGCTTCGTCGAGCGGGCATAGAAGGGAGGTGGCGACTCGGGCGAGTGAGAGAGGGAGAGCGCCTCGAGACCACGATTCGGCTTTGCTAGCCGTACTAATAGAGGAGTGACATGCGCAGGCACGATCTTCGCAGGTGCATTTCGCCTGGACCGTTGTTGCACGGATCCGTTGGTTTGGCCTTGGCGAGGCTCGCATGTTTGTCGGTCGTGAGACCGTTTGGATTGATTCCGGAGATGAGCCTGCACTGTCACTCTTTATTTTCTCAGTGGCTGCACCCCTTGAAGCGATCTCCAGGATAATGTCCGACACCCTCCTTAGATCGGGAGAGGGGTGCAAGCCTTGAAAGTTAAGTCTGGGAGTCTTGCTTCTGTAGAATCACAGTACGGAGGTAGGTTGGGAGGTTTTGGAGGCGGTGGACGTTTCAGCACCAGGTTGTAGAGGGAAGAGGGAAAGCCTGGGCGGTGGAGTAGTGACTGAGCAGAGGCAGTGAGTGCTGTGGAGGGAGGAGTGTCGGTAGAGGGAAACACACAAGTTGTCAGGAGGGCAGAGACAGTTGCAGTGGGTATGCTGTGGGTCGGTTCAGGTTTGCAGTAGGAAGCAGAGAAATTCCGATCACACACCCATATCGTTATTGGGCTCAGGCCGTACTTGAGCTTCCGTAGATTGTGAGCGGTGACAACTCAGGCAGACGGTCCAGATCTGAGAGATCATGTGATGCGTCTGCATGAAGCGATCTGCTTCCTTTAGTAGGCGGTTGACAAGCATTTTGCTGTGGGTAGGAGCTGTGGTGAGCAATGTTCCATGGTGTAGGCAGTTTTTTGTGAGAAAGGTGTGAAGAGGTGCATGAGCAGTGTTGCAGAGGATGAGGCGAGGCGGTCTGTCAAAGTGCTTAGTCTGCTGTCGCAGCCAATCTCGTAGGGAAGGAACTGCACCAGCCAGTGTGCGATGGGAGAGTATAGTGCAGTGCTGTGAGAGTTGAATGAAGAGGAAGTGACTGTGGTGGGTAGTAGAGTATGAGGATGGAGGTTGGATGAGTGCGATGTGCAGAGAGACAAAGCTGCAGAGAGAGGTGTGAGAGGAGAGAGAAGGAGAGGAGGACACGATGTACATCTCAAGACCATACTCCTCAGATCCAATCTCAGACACAGGCTCCACTACTCCTAACATAACAGGATTGTTAGGAGCAGGGTTTATGGCAGTGGGGATGGCAGGGGAAGGTGGTGCTTCCACGTTGTTGGCTGGGGTTGAATACCAGCTTGAGCTTCCCATCCGGTTGTAGTAGCGCTGGCGGCGTTCTTCCGCCCAATTGGGTTGCTCGCCGTAGGACTTGCCGGGGTTCTGGTCCAGCCACTCGTCAGTAGCACGATGATCGCAGACATGCGACAGGTGGTTGCGTCGACCGCACTTGGTTCCTTTGAGGGGCCCGTGGCGGATGGTATAGGAGCATGCAGGGAAGCGGTTGATCATGCGGTAGTCAGCAGTGGCAGCCATTTTCTCGAAAGAGTTGGTGGCGATGGAGGTCTTACGGGCTTTCTTGGCAATGTAGTCTTGTTCTGCTGCCATGAGTTTGGGGCTAATGACGGTGATAGTTAGTTGATCAACAGACAGCTGCAGTAGGATTTGACGGATGATGTCATACTGACCAGGGAGGCCGAAGATGATGCCGGTGCTGATGACAGCAGGTGGAAGATCAATTTTCATTTCTTTGAGGTCCCGGGCGATAGTAGTGACAACGACGATGTAGCTGCCCATGTTGATGTGAGCGGCAAAAGGCACGGAGAAGAGTGACATGATTTTGATGCCGCAGGCGGTAGAGGTGTTGTTGCTTAAACGATCTTCAAGTGCTTTCCAGACTTCGTGGGTCTTGGAGCCGAGGATGTGGATGTCTTCGTGCAACTCAGGA
Source organism: Penium margaritaceum (assembly GCA_023375785.1). Taxonomy (NCBI): domain Eukaryota; kingdom Viridiplantae; phylum Streptophyta; class Zygnematophyceae; order Desmidiales; family Peniaceae; genus Penium; species Penium margaritaceum. The sequence continues at coordinate 57,638 of SZWC01011786.1, forward strand.
GAGGAGGTGGTCATGATGGTCATGAGGGCGGTGCTGTTGGAGACTTCCCAGGCGGCGTGGCTGATAGTGGATGCAGTGGCAACAGGAACGGAGGATGAGGAGGCAATCTGAGCAGGATTGGACACGGTTCCACCCGAGGGGTCTCCCCCGGAGGCGACTGCAGCGGTGGTGGTTGAGGTAGAGGCTGCGGCATCAGGTGGATCTATCCCGGTGTCGGTGTTGGTGATCAGATGACTGAGGGTGATTCCTTCAATTTTCTGCACCCCGAAGAAGAGAGACACTGAGTAGCTCCACAGTTTGTAGTTACTGGTCCCATCCGGCTTCACAGTGAGTTTGGGGAGACCAGACAGAGTGAAGGTGGAGGCCATGATGAAGTTAATGAAGATATGGCAGGCGACTTGAGATAGCGGCGCAAGATGGCGGCATGAGACAAAGTCGAGGAGCCTGATACTGATGAGGAGGACTGGGCGCAGGGGCAAAAACTACGTGCGCGCACGACGGAGATGGCAGGGGAGCAAAAGCTGCTGCTGATGAGGAAGAAAGGGCGCGGGGATAAAAACCACGTGCGCGCAATCACCAAGAGGAAGTGGAATGGTGCTGCCACAACACCTTAGTCAGAAGAGGCGGGGGGATTTTTTATTGAAGATGAAGTGGGCGCAGCCGGGTGGCGAGCAAAAAGAGCCAGGTGTGTCACTTGGACTCTGATACCATGTCAGAAGATTGCTGGCTCTGTTGTTAAGTTGACGCGGTTGCTAGGACGAGCGTTGTAATGGAGGACCGACGCACGAACAGAAGTAGTACACAAACTACAATGGAACGTGGAATGGAAGCTGAAGCGGAAGAAAGGCACTGGAATGAGTTATGGACGTGGCACCGAAAGAGTGAGCACTGAGGAGTTGCTGATGAGAGTGGACGCATCACTTTTGGAGAGAAGGACGGAAGCTTCCTCGAAGGTGCGGGCTTTGCTGATGTATGAGTGATGTTGGCAAGAGAGAGCGGACGCAGTGCGAGAGCACGGGCGCTGAGAGGTGAGCGGGGGCAAAGAGACTGGGGGCGGCCCAGAGGGTGAGCCTGAAGAAGAATCCAATGGATTAATTATAGACTAGAATACAAGCAGTACAAATAGGAAAGTTCTAGCCTAGCACGCTTCGTCGAGCGGGCATAGAAGGGAGGTGGCGACTCGGGCGAGTGAGAGAGGGATAGCGCCTCGAGACCACGATTCGGCTTTGCTAGCCGTACGCATAGAGGAGTGACGTGCACAGGCACGATCTTTGTAGGTGCGTTTCGCCTGGACCGTTGTTGCACGGATCCGTTGGTTTGGCCTTGGCGAGGCTCGCATGTTTGTCGGTCGTGAGACCGTTCGGATTGACTCCGGAGATGAGCCTGCACTATCACTCTTTATTTTCTCAGTGGCTGCACCCCTTGAAGCGATCTCCAGGATAATGTCCGACAAAACCCACTTTGCCCCGATGGCCCTGCGTCCAGGGAGAAGCTTTATGAGCTTGTATATTGTGTGCTCGTTGATGGCAGTGAGCTCCTCCTGACAGACAACCTCCCACTGGTCAGTTTTGGGAGTGGTATGGGCCTCATGTAGGCTCTGTGGGGCGGGTGCCAGTGGGGAAGGCCGTGTCATCAGCACACTGGCGATGCAAAGTCTTGCAGGGGTCCGGGCCAGGATGGTGGAGACAGCACGGTAATACTCCTAGGAGATGAGTGCGTAGCCTAGAACCGAGCATGGGTGGATTTCCTCAGCAACGAGGCCAAGGGCCATCAGGCCATGGACCTTGATGCTGGGCTTACTGCTCACAACAGTGTGAGGGGAGGAAGGTGTGTCGATGGGTGTGCTGGAGGCTGGACAGGGGGACCTGGTGCGAGGACCCGGGGGAGGCGCCGTCTTATAGGGTGCGAGGATGCCACCAGGAGCACGTGTGTAGACCTGGTGTGCCGAGGTGCCAATGATGGCAGTGGGAGCCCGGTGAGGACGAGGTGGCAAGACGGGGTAGACACTGGCTCTGATGTCGGGGTACCGCTAGGCACGGATGGATCCACGGGGGCGGGTGCATCGGAGGCAGGAGAAGGGTTAGTCGGGGAGTCAGGCTGGGCTAGTGACTCAGTAGAAGATCCTGTGTCTGACAGGTGTACAATATCATCGACAGGGGAACAACTGGGCGAGGTGGATGGCAGGGGAGGAGCATCCGGGCCATTTGCTGCTGGGGTCTAGATGCAGGTGGGACAACCTATGCCTCTGGGGCCGAAGCGGCGACGCGACAAGTATCTCCCCCACGAGACAACAGCGACGGGAGTAGAGAGGAGTCAGAACGGATGCGAGGGAGGTCACGAGGGAAGAGGTCCTCACTATTCTCTAGTGCATCGTGGGACTCAACGATGCAATTCTGGACCGGGTCCCAGAAGCGCAAGGCCTTGGACTGACGCAACACATCGATGAAGGTGGAATGCCGGCCGCGAGGGGCAAGCTTGCCATCCTGCTGGTCCTCAGCGAGCCAGACGTTGGTGACGCACCCCCAGACATGGACAGGCCAAAGATCGGCCCGTTGACTACACAACCCGTACGACGTGGCCTTGCGGGGAAGGGGACCATGGGGAATGCAGTTCTACAACCATGTCATATAGGATATGGCCTTAGAGAAGAAGCCGTCGGACGGACTGGATTCGACATTCATGGTACGAATAGCATCGGCCATGGTGCGGTTCCGATGCTCAGAAACACCATTCCTCTGCAGTGTCCTAGAGGTGGAGGTCTCATGACGCACCTTATGACTGGTGAGATAGGCAGACGTGTCCTCCATGTACTTGCCACCGCGGTCAGGCCAAAAGTGATGGAGGACACGTCCGCACTCGCGCTCGGCCGTGAGATGCGAGGCACGGATGGCAGAGGCAACGTCTCCCTTTTGGCGGCGAAAAATGACGTAGCGATAGCGGTCATCCGTGAGGGCTAGGACATATTGGCCGCCTTTGACAATAGACACGACAGGTAAAGGGCCCATGAGGTCCGAGTGGAGGAGCACTAGAGGGTGAGTGGCCCGAGAGGAGGATGTAGGGTAGGTGGAGTGGTACATCTTGCCCTGGGCACAGTCGATGCACTTGGTGTGACAAGGCCATTGAAAGGTGGAGGGATCAAGTTGGTGCACGGTGTGGGTGCAGAGCATGCTATCGACAGCATTAGAGTACACATGGCAAAGGCAACGGAGGAGAAGATTGGCACGCTGGGAAGCAAGAACATTGGTGATAAACATATGGGAAGTGTTAGATGAGGGAGGTGGCATGGAGGAAGGAAGATGGGTGACGTGCCATAAGTTGTCAAGACAGACAGCACGGAACATGACCTGACCGGACGAGGAGAGTGAGACAGTACCAATGCTACAGGAGTGTCGGACTTCCATGCTCACGAGGTCGAGAGCCGTGACAGACAGGAGGCTATGTTCCAAACCAGGCACATACAGCACATCAGTCATGAAGACATCACCAGACGGACCACGAAAGTGAATGAACTAAACACCACGGACCGGAAACTATCCCGTCCGGACATTATGAACAGTGCCAATGGGACCGAGCATACTGAACGCCTGGCAACAAGGCGTCATGTCATGCGTGGAACCGGGGTCAATGATCCACGTGCCATCGGGGTTGCGAAATATGGTTGTGACATTACAATATGCGGTGAAAGAGGACACGAGATGAGGAACGGAGGTCTCAAGCTGAGCAGATGGGATAGACGCAAAAAGATCATGCCGGTCACCCAACCACGCAATGTCATTCAAAGCCGGCTCTGAAGAGCAACATGCGACTTCCCTGAGATCACCTTGGAGGTTGGTCTCTGTCTGGCAATGGAAGACCTCTCAGCTAGCAGTCACAAAACTCGTACTTCCCTAAGGAGGAGGTGTGATGTCGAGCTGTGTGGTGATAAAGCTCTGCAGCTTGCGGATTTGAGCAGCGGAGTCGAAGAGCGCCACAGACTACGGGGTTGTAGCTCCAGAAAGTGGATACGAGCTCCACTGATACAGAGGCTAGGGGTAGTACAACAGCTACGAAGGAACATATTGATGTTGCTACAGAGGTGGTATGTACGGCTGTGGTTGCGGTGGAACATACTACTACTGCTGTTGTAGATGGAGAAGAGATGACCGCAGGTATGGTCGAGGCTAAAGAGCCGGCTGCAGGGAGTAAGGGAGCGTCATGGAGTAGGTGTTGGCCACAGTGCTGCTAGCAGCGGAGGTACCAAGGCGAGCTTACGCTCACGGTGCATGGCGGCGACGACGCGGGCCTCGTCAGTGGGGATGGGGTAAGTGTACCACCCGTGACCCGTCTTCCAGCAGTTGTGCTACAACAGGGTAGCGCCTCCAGAAGAAGATTGCTGCCCTTTGCCCTTGCACTTCCTGCCTTTATTGCCCTTGCCCTTGGCGCTGCCGAAGGAGGGAGTGAAGGAGCCGCCGAAGGTGGAAACTTCGGCCTCTAAGGAGCTACCGCATTAAATTTGTGTGAAGTCGTGGGCTTCCTCGACGCTGAGGAAGAGGTCGTACGTCCAGGTCATCAAAGTGCCCTGGGCTGCAAGCGCCTTGAGGATGGGGAGGCCGTAGGGGATGAAAATTTCTATGAACTCAGGGGTGGCACCATTCTTGATGGTGAGGAGGGTAGCAAGTGGGGGAAGCTCGGCTGTCTTAAGTCGGTGCAAGATATCATGTGCGTGGTGCCAGTAGACAACGGAGGTCACGGACTTCCTCATGTGAAGGGAGATGAATTCCTTCAGGAGGCGGCTGACAGCTGCCTGGCCAAAGGCGGAATATGGTCATGTCAACATGTTCCAAGCTTGCTGGGGATGAGCACAAGTGTCGCTAGCGGCGTCAATGAGGAAAGGCTCTAGGGCAGTGCGGTCAATATCCGGTGCGGCGAGGATGAGTGCAGAGACTGCACACCCATATCAATCTCCTGCTCCAGGACGATGTCATCATGCGGAAGAGTGTAGTACGGCCAGAGAACCTCCCCTTGTGCCCAAATGCAGTAGATCATTCTCAAGATGGGAACTGCTCATCTCCGGCGAGTACCGGTGGAGGGGTCTTGAAGTCCATTCAATGAGAGGGGTCGGCTGCACTAGCTCCTAGGACACTAGTCACTATGTGCTTCTGTTGCTGCACCTGCTGTTGCGCTGTAGTCTGCTCTCCCGCAGTCAGAGCTAGACCAGGATGTCCGGGAAGGACAGTCTTGCTCGTGCTGGTTGTGGCAGGCATATGGCGCAACTGATCTACCTGGCACTACTGATCCACTATGGGGTTTGCAGCGGGGAATTTTGCAGGCTGTCTTGCGTGGCGGCGACATCGCCCAGGCTGGGCATTGTTGCTGCTACTGCTACTCCTATTGATGCTGTTGCAGCCGCTGCTACTACTGCTGCTGTTGCTGCCGGCGCCGCTGCAACAATTGCTATGGCGGCTGTTGCTATGGAGCCTGAGTGTGTCTTGTTTGCCTTTGTCTCCTTTATGTGCAGTTTTTTTTGTTTTTTGGTTCGCTGGACTATGTGGGGATGGTGGGACACACCCTCTCAGGTTTCTCATGTGCCTCTCCTTTGCATTTTCTCTTGCTGCTTGGCTTAACCCTCTGCGAGGTTGTCAATTGGACAAGCTCGTCGATTGGCGGGCTCGCGGATCGGTGAGCTCTCCCATCAGCGGGCTGCCATTGCAAGTTCGCTCAACGGCGAGCTCGCTTGCTCATGTGAAGCTGCAAGGCAGCTTCGCGTTGGCTGCAATGGGGGAAACAACAGTGGCTATTGCCGCTACTGCAATCCTTGATATGCGTGCTGCTACTGCTGCTGCTATGCGCGTGTGCAACTGCGGCCGTAGCTGCTTGCCACCGCCGCCATTGCTGCTGCTGCCGCTACTACTGTCGACGCTTCTGCTGATCCAGCTGCTGGAGTTGCCACTGCCGTTGCTACCATCGCTGCTGTTGGCGCTGTTGTAGCCGCTCCTGCTCTCGGTGCTGCTGCTGCTGCTGCCGCTACGATTGCTGCCATTGCTGCCGCGACCATTGTTTCTGTAGCTACTGCTGTTGCTACTATTGCTACTGCTACCGATCTTGCTTTTGCAACTACTGCTATTGTTGTTGCTGTTGCTGTTGCTGCTACTACTGCTACAGCTACTGCGACTGCTATTGGTATTACTGCCGTTGTTGCTACTGCTACTGCTGCTACTGTTGCTGCGGGTCACTCACTCCCATGGTTGAATTTGCCACGTGCATCGTCACCAGCAAGTTGTCTGACGTTGCTACGCTGGCGATTCACCTCTCTGCATCACATGTGGGGGTCATAGATGTAGGAAAAAATCTGGGAGTAGTTTCCTCGGCCCAGTGGCTGTGGGAAAATTTCTGACGCCGCCACCAGGTGGGTTACTACTGCCAGAAAAAAATCCGGCAGCATTTCCCCTACACTGGCGTGTATGGGAGGTCCATCAACGTATTTAGGAGCCTGTACGCCATTGCTGCTATTGCTTCTGCTGTACTACGGCTCTGATACCAAAAAGGGAACTGTCTAGTGCGTAGGTTGGGACCGTAGCATTGCTGATGTAGCGTGTAGGAACCCACGCTTGTTGCTTAGTCTGCCCCCTTAGTCTGCTGTACTAGAGTCTAAGTCTGAGAGCTCTGGTTTGTTACTCAGAAGTATGCACGCCAGAGTTAGGGCCAGAAAGCAGCTCAAATGAAGCAATGGCCAATTAGGGATGAAAAATGAGCAACCCACTGAGACCCCTCTCAGTTCTAGCCTGACCTCAGCTCTGTGAGGCTTGTTACTCAGAAAACCAGCCAACCAGGAAATTCCTAGCATTATCCTATCTGGCAGAATTTCCTAGGTGAGCCGTGCCAAACACCAGATAGCCCAAAACCTGGGTGTTTTCCATTTCGCCTAAAAACTGGATCATATCAAAATGACCATGCTCCTTGTGCAGTCATGCAGTCAGAAGCGGCAAGAAAAACAGCTATGAGGAGTTACGACTGTCCGAACCCAGGCACCGGCTGCATTGCTACTGAGAGCCATGTACGACTACTGATGACGTGACAGCTAAGGATTGCTGCCGATCGAGCTGGTCACATAATGATGTAGTGTCAGAAGTTTGAGGAGGAGGAGAACCACACACCCGGCTTCACGGCGACACGTCCATTCCACCGATCAGCGCCCTGTCGGCATCAACGTCCATCCAGTCAATGGTCTGCACAAGCATGTACACCAGGCGAGAGGTCACATTGTGAGTCAGTGAGGCGGTGCAAGGACAAAACAACAATAGGAGGCATTAGGAATTTCTCTGCTCGGTGAGGCCTACGCTTCGGCAAGCGTAACTTGGGCTTTGCTTGGCCAAATCACGCATGGTTTGGTGCGTTGAAGAGCTCATGACTAGCCCTATGAATTTTTAAGTCATGTTCATGTTGAGAAAGAGAAACGCAAAATAATGCAGTTCCTTTTGCAGAATTGACTGTCTCCAAATTCCTGCTTACATAGCATGAGACGACCAAAGTGAGGGTATGCAATAACCCTCTTAGTTGCTATCAGTATTACAGAGGACACAGTGTGTGTCACAACGGGACATACGTCACTAAGTTGGGATGAGAGAAGACAAAGATATGCTTGAAAACATAAGAGTTAGTTAACAATGAGTGAGAGTGAGGAATATCCCCTCCATCCTCGGTCAGGCTACCGCACATGCAAACTGCACAGTGACTAATCTATGTCAAAGTTCAGGAAAAGATCTACGAGTTACCAAACAGGAACCGGACAGACCCCGGGAATAATATGAGGCACTCAGATGGCTGAATGACAAACCAAACGAAGCAGCGGAAGTAAAAAAAGAGCCATGTAGAAGTAAGCTGATGAATAGCAGAAGCAAAGGTGCCAAAAATGTGGCCCTCGTGGAGTGGCCACTGAGAAAACTCCTCTGTGCACATAGGGATGTGCAAAATGAGAGAGAGAGACCATGAAGGTAGCTGGCGATCACTTAGCCTGCCTACATGTGGCTGACGTAAAGTCTAGAGGTCACCAAGACTGAAATAACAACAACCCCCAAGACCCGTAAACGCCAGACGCCATAAGCACATAAGGGACACAGACAGGCGGCAAGGAGTCACAAGGAAGAGCAAGGAGCAACAACAGCATGAGAACGGACAATGTGAGGTAGAAATGGAGTGAAAGAGTGGGATGAGATGAAGACACATCAACCGGGATCAACACGGAGAGAATAGAGACCAGCAACATGCACAACCACCTTGAACTTTCTACTACAAAAGTGCCTTAGTGAGAAAGCCAGGATGCTGCTGACACGTGTCAACTCCAATCAGACACAAATTGTTGAAAATTTTCCCCTCTGCATGCCCAAGTGCGGCGCCGGGAGGCGCCAACGAGCCGCCAGAGAGAATAAATTCCTCATTGTTGGATCTGGCGACTCGAGGATTGATCGGATCCAAAAATGGAGGATTGTCCCTGAAAGTTGACAATTTGCTGAATCCGTTGGAAGTTATTTCACTGGAATCGGACAAGTAACGAGGGAGATCTAAGCTTCCAAAGTTGGGGTGAGTGCGGCGGCTCTGGGAGCTGGCCGCGGTTCGACTGCCGGTCAATAATTGACCGGAACGAGTAACAAAATTCCATCTGGGGATTTTGCTCCGGAAGGACTGCCGAGGCGTCCGGTGGATGATCCGCTGGATTTCAGTAGAACAGTTTTGGGACTTGGCCAAAATCCTGGCTTGGAGTCCGAAGCTCAGAAACACAGCTTGTTACTCGGGGACTTCATCAAAATTCCGACTGCAGGTCCGCGAACAGGTTTCGAATGACATCAATCCCCATGACCAAACACGGTGATTAACTCATCAAAACAGACCCCAAAGGTGCGAGGGGCACCGCCACTACACATAGGGACATTTGCGCCTCCGGAATGGCGTTTTTTATGGGTCCTTGATGTGTGAAGGCGCCTCGGTGGGCGACGTGGTGCGCGCCGCCGACCGAGCCGCTGGTTTGGGGTGCTGTGCTTCGGCTGACGTAGCGGGAGCTACGGTGACCCGAATCACACACGAATGGGTGTGTTGGAGAGCTCATGACTATCCCTACAAATGTTTAGATCATGTCAATGCAAAATCACGTTATTCCCTTTGCAAAAGTGACTGTTTCACAATGGTCTTCCACTCCCAGAAATATACCGTGAGGCAACCAGAAAGCTCACGCTTGGACTCAGAACTCGCACAAAAGAAGATGTGAACATAGAAGACCTGTCAGGCCACGTTGGAACTGCACCCCAGTTTCTGACACAAATCACCACACAGAATGCGTTCACGGCCAAGTGATGTTCGATGTTAATGTGTTTTGTGCGAGTGTGATGCCTTCAATTGTGCTCATCAATGTAACGAGTGCTTTCATTTTTGCTGTGAAGAGTAATGCAATGAATAGGCTGGCGCAACTGCTGCATGAGACGACCCAGACTTTCACAGAAACCCGCATCCAGAGCGACATACTCAGCCTCAGTTGAGCTGTGTGTGCCACAACCTTGAAACCACGATGCCGCCGATGAGGAAGATATAGCCAGACTGGCTGCGCGTGTCACGATCATGGGCCCAATCGTTGTCTGTGTATGCATCAACAACGACAGAGGGTTGTGCACAGAAAACACAAGCCGAGACGGGGTGTGGACACTACATAATGGATGACACGCAACGTTGTCTTGAGATGGAGGCAACAAGGGCACTAAGAGAACTTGGACAAGAAGTTGACTGCAAACACAACGTCAACACGTGTGGTAGTGCCAAGAAACATTAGAGACCCTATAACCTGGAGGTAGGTTATGATGTCTACCAACTCCCCCAACTGCACAGGGTCAGTGGTCTTCAAAAGTCGCTGCCTAGAAGGTTTCATGGGCATAGATGCATGGGGAACATGCGCCAGGAGGTCGGCGAACCGCTCCCCCAGAATACGGAAGTACCCGGCCTGATGCATGGTGAGCATGTGACGCTGACGGTCGCGCTCAATCTCCATGCCCAAGAAGACACGGGCAGGGCCAAGATCTTTCATCTTGTACGGAGACTGGAGGAGGCCCTTTATAGCATGGACAACCTGTGGATCCAGCGAGGCAAAGAGGAGATCGTTCACATAGACCAGGACGGCAACGAATGGTGTCGCACGGTTACTAAATAGAAGAGCAGGATCATATGGACTGCGTCGGTAGCTACCACGCTCAAGGGTGGCAGAGATATCCAAGTTCCAGTAACACGAAGACTGTTTTAACCTGTACAACGCCTTGCGAAGGCACCAGACGTGACCAGTACCATTGTCAATGCCAGGCGGCTGAGCGAGGTAGACCTCCCCACTGAGGTGTCCGTGCAAAAATGCGTTGTTGATATCCATTTGGTGTAGTTCCCAGTCATGCTGGAGGACCTGGCTTTGTAGTACCTTGACGGTAGTGTACCTCCCTACAGGGGTAAACGTGACATTGTAGTTTACGCCAGGCTCTTGACAAAAGCCCTTGCCAGTGAGATGAGCCTTGTAGCGCTCAACCGTACCGTTGGGTTTACGCTTGTGTCTGAACACCCAGCGTACGACAATGGCTTTTCAACCAGGTGGGAGGTCTACCAAGTTGCACACTCCATGCTCTCTGATCGCATCGAGCTCCTCACGCATAGCCTTCTCCCAGAGAGATGCATCTAGGGCAGAACGGGCCTGGCGTATGGTGTCCGGATCAGGCGGGAGACTCGCTTCGCCACAAGAAGTGAGTGCAGTGACAACAGAGGTGTGAGGCACAGCAGGAATGGATCCACCAGCAGTGACAACAAAGAAGAACTCGGCAGTGAGCATGGAATAGCCGACAGCCGAGTTGGACTGGATGACAGTCGCAGCCAGACCAAGCGTATCCAAGCCAGTGGCAAGAGCAGGCGGGTCAATGGAAGGAACTGAGGCCGGACTAGATGGATGAGCGAACACAGAACGAGTGGAAGAGGGGACAGAGCGAGAGGACTGAAAGGGATGCAGGCGACCACTGGAGCCTGAATGTACGGGGCAGGGACAGATGAGAATGGAGGAGCAACATGATCCGCTACGGAAGGAACCAACAAGGAATCAGAGTGAACAAGAGAGATGCAAGATGATGTAGGCGGTGACACAGGGGAGGATGTAGGACACAATGCTTGCGATGAAGAGGAGACAACACCAGGTGATGTCACGGACAGTGACGCAGGTGTAGATGAGGAGAAAGAGGTGGATACAGACACAAGCAGGGAGGTAGGAAAAAATGTAGGTACCAAAGATGCAAGCAGCGACACAGGGAGCGACATAGCTGCGGGTGCCGCGATGGACGCCGGCGAAGGCATAGGTGAGATGGGAGGCACATGGGGGCACAGAGAGCCACCAGAGGGCCAGCCGGCCCAAGAGCTGCTGGCAACACACAAGATCGGGCCAAGAGAGGGGATGCAATGGACAATGTCGTGACTGATCTTGCTTTCGAAGAAGAGAGTCTCACGTGACTCAATGACATGACGAATCTCAGGATCCCTGAAATGCCACGCCTTGGACTATGGCAAGACACTCATGAATGGGCTCAGACGCCCTCACAAGGAGAGCATCCAGATCAGTGGCAGGCTGCTGGCATAGCAGGCTGTGAATCACAATGGTGCTAACATGGCAGAGGCGACAATGAAGCAACTGTGTATGCTCAACATAAAGTGCAGGAGCAACATGGGCGTGAGCAGCGGCATCGATGGGCACGCTAGGTGCAAACACAGGCAGACGGTATAGTTTGTCGCAACATAGGCCACGGAGCACAATACGTCCATATGATTACAACAAAACAGTACCAACGCCATGAGACACGACAAAGTCCATACCCTGATCATCGAGGGTAGTAACTGACAGTAGGCTTACCTCAATCGCTAGAACATACAACACATCGGGCAATAACACGTCACCAGAGGGACCAACAAACTGTGTGAAATCAACGCCCTGGACAGGTAGCATCTACCCTGAACCAGTAGGAGCAAAGTGGACATCCACGACAGGCCCCAACGACACAAATGCGACACGCAACGGCGTCATGTGATGAGTGGCTCCAGAATGAAGAATCCAAAAACCATAATAAACACGACCAGGGAAAGAGACATGAAATGTAGCGACACGACCTGAAGTGGCAGCATATGATGGAGTACGACCTAGAAAATGGGCCAAAACACGGGGACATGTAGCGTACTGCCACTCCTCAATCCATGCATCCCTGATTCTTTGACCGTCCAATGATGCTCCTCGAAGGGATCCATCTGACTCACAATGGTGACCCAGGGAGCCGATTTCCATACTCACACTGCAGGAGACGTCGACTGGTTGCAGCTTAGAGGGCACTGAGTGAGAAGCTCAGGAAGACGGGATGGCCAGCTAGGAGGAGCCCGAGACGAGTGGCGGAGGAGGTGTCGGGACGTCGGGTGAAGCGGACGTGGCTAGCCATTGTAGCAGTGTGTAGCAGGCGGACGACGGTCCATAAATGGTAGGATAAGAGTGGGGCGGGCCCCAGTGCCACCAAGGCGGCAGCACCATTGCCGCAGCCATTCCAAGGCTTGGACAGAGGCAGATGAGGGAATGGTCTCCCACGGCGCGAGACAAACCCACACACCGGGGTCTCGACCGTGAGGAGAAGGGATCTCCCTCAATATTTGGGACAGGTCCCCAAATATTGGGGTCTTGACCAGAGAATGGGAGAGAGGATCCAAAGAAAGCTCGAGAAAAAAAATAACATCAGAGAGAATCTAAAAAAAGTGGTCTTCTGAGACAATGGGACAAATCCCCATGTTTCCGGGTCTCGATCGAGACTGTGCAAGGAGAGAAGAAAACAAAAAAAAAATGTATAAAGAAAATAATGAAGATGAAGGTAAAAAATGAAGAGGAAGAAAGACAAAGAAAAAGGTGAAAGAAAAGAAAATAAAATAAAAAAAGAAAGAAAAAGAAGTTGAGGGGACGGGTTCACCAAGTAGGGCTGCCGATGACGTGGGCCCGGGTGCACTCTGGCCGTTTATTATTATTATTATTGTTATTATTGTTTCCCCCGATGGTGCTGCTCCTGCTGGTGGCACCCGTCCCGCCGGTGCTTGCTGTTCCCTTCAGCCGACAGGCTTCGCCGGGTGACGTGTTTGTCGATTAGCAAGCCTATTATCGGGAAGCTGCAATGGAGATTCCCGACAACAAGCAATAAGTAGAAGGTTGATTCTTCCTCTGCTGCACGCAACTACCGGATGCTGCAACTATAATGCATGGCTGGTGTGTTGTTGATTCCGGCACTGCTGCTGCAGCGTATTCTACTTATGCTACTGTGCAAAATTCTACATATGCTGCATCTGCTAATGCTGACGAGGCTGCGATTGCTGCTGTTGCATAGCTGTTGCGGCTGCTGCTATGACTACTCTAGCACTTACTGCTGACTAGGCTACTGTAGCTGCTGCTAAGGCTGCCACTGCTACTGCTAAGGCTGCTGCTGCAGCTGCTGCTGCGGCTCCTACTGTAGCTAGTGCTATTGCCGAGGCTGCGGCTGCTGTTACAGTGGCAGCCTAAGATGCTCCCTCTGTGGTTGCTGTTGCTTCTGCTGTGTTGCCGAATTTTGCCGTTGCCATTGCTGTTGCTTGAGCCTATGCGGCTGGCTTGACTACTACTACTACTGCTATAGCTGCTGCTGCGGCTGCTCCTACAGCTGCTGTTGGTGTTGCTCCTACAGCTGCTTCCATTGCCAATGCTATACGTGATGCTACAGTGGCCGCCTAGGACGCCGTTCACTCGTGGTGTGCGTCACCGCCAAGATGGCTGCCGCATTCCGCCTCCGGCACTGCCGGAGAACTGCGTGACATGAGCACTAAGCTCAGGGCCTCCACGTTGCCAGGACCTGTACGTCCCACCCAGCCCAGGCCTGCCCAGCCCAGAGGTCTTTGCAGTTGCTTCTTTGTACTGTATGGTGGAGTGCAAGGATGGCCTTCTCTCAATTGCTCTGATACCATGAGGGAATGCGATAACCCTCTTAGCTGCTGTTTGTGTCAGAGAGAACACGGTGTGTATCACAACATGATAGACGGTACTAAGTTTGGCTAAGAAATGGCAAAGATATGCTTGAAAACATAAGATTTGGTTAACAATGAGTGAGAGAGAGGGATATCCCCTCCATCCTTGGTCAGGCTAGCGCACGTGAAAACTATGCAGCTGCTAACCTATGGCAAACGGAGCATGAGACGACCAAAGCTCGGTCTCTGATTTGCCCAAAAAGGAAGAAGTGAACCACAACAAACGGTCGGACACGTTGGAACTGCCACCACACAGTTTCTGATAAAGGGTTTTGGGCCAACAGTTTTGACCCTCTCCAAGAGGTTCACGCCTTCCGCTGTGCACGAGATTGTCATTTTGGACAACATCGGTGTGAAGTTCTGAGAACCCTTTGGACAAGATGTTGCATAAATTACGCAGAAGGACATGAAACACATCTCAAAGTATGCGGCGGCCTTGGCTTTGGGCTATGGAGGTGGCGGTTCGAGCTCCACCTCGCTCATAAGGGTCTGCCGGAGGTCATGCTGGGATTGGAAGTCCTCAATGAGGTGGCGGCTAAGGACAAGGAGAAGTAGGGCTTTCCAAAGAAGTACACGAAGGCACTCATGCTCCTCGTGTATAGGAAATCCGAGTTACAGTGGGGCTACTTCCAAGGCTACAAGCTCGCAGCCAAAGCTTGGCAAAAATGTTGCGCCATCCACCAATCGAAGTCGCTCGTAAATAAAGTTTTTGCAATGAAATGGCTCCTCACGGTGAGAATCTAGGAGGGAGATGATGACATCTCCACCATGTAGAGGATCGAGTTCATTGCCTCACAATGGAATGACATGGGGTGGAAGATTGACATGCTGCTCCAGGCAATGGTCCTCCTCATGGCCCTTCCTGAAAGTTGGGGTCCACTCATCACTGTCCTGGGCAGATGGCCGGAGGACAAGCTCACCTATGGCGTGCTCATAGAATACATCCACAACGAGACGTAATGACGGAGTTGAAGGGAGACCTTGTCTTCCTCATCGGCCCTCGTGACCAAAACACGTGGTGGCAGACGTGTGGGCAAAGGAAGTGGCAAAAAGGGTGGCGACAAGAAGGACGCCAAGAAAGGTGCGTGTCGCAACTGCAGTAAGACGGGCCGCTGGGCCGGCGGCAAGAACACCAAAGGCAAGTTGCTCCTCAACAGGAACAAGAAGCACTTACTAAAGAAGGCGGTGTCTGGAGCACACTCAGGTCAAGAAGGATGGGGTCGTCAGCTACGAGAAGTCCTCAAAGTCAATGGTGGTGGCAAACATCAAAGTTGAGCCAGCGGTTGGCCAAGGTGACGTGGAGGTGGAAGTCGTGGTGGGCGGTAATGAGGAGCTATGCATAATTTGTGATGTGTAGCACGACCCCGGCCTGGCTGAAATTTGGAGTGTTAGCTGCTTGACGGATAAGGGGTATGAGGTACTTTTCCATCGAGAAGGCACAGTGGTGTGCAATGACGGCAGTGAAGAGGTTGTACTGGAGGCCAAGCACAAGGGTGATCCCCGTAGCATTGGATGCAACAGACTCGTAGGAGCGCGTCGTCAACATGGCCAAGGAAGGAAGCGCTGATCTAGAGCCGTGGTACCGATGGTTGGGGTATTTGTTTCCTGCAATCATTGAGGAGATGGCGGAGCATGAAATGGTGTATGGCCTTGTCTTGGTGGTACAACAGACGCGGTAGTAGATGTAGCAAGGCACAAAAAATGTGAGCCTTGCATTTTGGGCAAGGTCGAGTGCAAGACATTCAATGAGAATGCGGCTTGCACGGAGGTCGTGCACAGCGATGTGTGTGGCCCATTCAAAACACCGTCAAACAGCGGCTTGAGATACTTGGTCACCTTCATTGATGACAGCAGCAAGACGCTCTTCATGTGCTTCATGAAGCGGAATGGCAAGGTCGTGGACCAGCTGAAGGATTATGTCACAGCGATGGAGAGGCCGAATGGCTGGAAGGTCAGAGCGCTAGGCAACAACAATGGCTTGTCTATCTCGGCCCTGCGGACGTCCATCGATGATGACCAGGAGCACCAGCTTGAGTAGTTCCTCCTTTAGTTTCTTTGCCTTTGTAATGAGGGAGGTGAAAGTGTTTCACTGCCGGCAAGAGGTCTTGTTTGTCAGACTGACTGTGTCCTTCGTGGGGACCTTCCCGCTCACATCTCGGGCTCCTTGTATGGGTCTGTACCATGGATTGTAAAGTGTCCGTCAGTATTTGTTCCTCGTCATCTCTCTACCTGTGTGCCACCTGTCTCGTATGTATCCTCTATTGGAACTATCGCAACATCTGGTGTCCTTCCCCCTGTGCATGTCTCTAGTGGCTTTTGGATCCTTGACTCCGAGACGACCCATAACATAACGTCTGTGCATTCGCCTTTTGTTTTGACAGGCCCTGTCGGGCCTGTTCGCTTTTTCCATACTGGTTCTGGTGTGTTTCTCCCCGCCAGGGTGTTGGCGTTGTGCACTTTGGTGGTCCCAGTGGTGTCCTGTAGTTTCCTGATGTTCAGTATGCGCCTTCTTTGGAGCTCAGTTTGCTGTCGGTGCCGTCTTTGAATGATCAAGGTATGGAATTTACTGTGCGTTGTGGTTTTGGCACTATATATGTTTTTCCTGTGGTCGTGCTTTCTTACGTGGCATGAAGTGTGATAGGCTCTATTGTGTACCCTTGCATGACACCTCCGTCCCTATCTCTAGCACGTCTCTTGCCCACGTTACCCCTTCTTTTTCTGTAGACCTTGTGTACCTCTTGCATTGTCACATTGGTCATATCCACAATGGTTCCATTCACAACGTGCTTTGTCTTCATCTTGCTGTTGGTCTCTCATCCTCTACCTTTCCTTCCCCTTGTCCCACTGACTATCTTGATAGTGTACAACAAGGGAAAATGCATCACTCATGTTTATGTCCCTCTGAATCTCAGTCTTCTCATCCTCTTGATCGTGTCCATGCGGATATCATGGTCCTTTTGCTCCATGACCTCCTAAGAGAAGTTGTTCCTTTTGTCTTGTGCCTAACATATGACTTCTCTTGCTTTCTCTGGGTGTTCGCTCTTCATCCGAGGAGAGACATCTGTTTGGTCATTGAGTCCTGGATTTTTCAGGAAGATCTTGCCCGTCAACGGTCCTTGCGTATCTTTTGTAGCGACCATGGCGGTGAGGTGTGCCTGGATACTTCCGCTCCATACACATCCCAACAGAACGGCGTCTCCAAGCACTGGAATCATATGCTCGCTGACGGTGTTTGCACCCTTTTTTCCAAGTCTGGTTTGCCACCACTCTTTGCCTTTGAGTCTATGGGCTACATGACTTGGGTCTGGAATTGTGTCCCGCACGGTCCTCTTTCCAACACTGTTACGCCTTTTGGGCGCTTGCATCGCCATCGGGCTGATCTTTGTCTGGCTTGGGTCTGGAATATCATTGCTTCCATCTAGCTCCTGGAGGACCTGCGTGATGGGAAGCTTTTCCTTTGTGGCCACTTGTGCCCCTTTCTCACTGTGTGTGAGTAGTCTAAGGCCTGGCGCTTCTGGGATCCTGTCCATCAGCGTGTCATTGAATCCTATGATGGTCTGTTCTTTGAGTCTGTAATCCTTCGTGATCTCACTTGTCTGTCGCCTTCCTCCTCCCTTCTGCCTTTCACTTGGTTGGAGGGAGAAGTCGGCCCTGCCACCCGAAAGACCCTACTGCTGCCATGCCACAACTCTCACCCATATTATAGTCATCGCCGTCAGGTCATGTACCCAATCTGCCCACATCATCCAGTAGCTCATCTGACATACCGTCCTCCCTTGTCACATACTCTTTCCCTTCTACCTCGGTCCCTTCCTCTGTGGCTCCATCCCAACCGGGTCACACCCATTGTGGCCAATCCACCTGCCTCTTCTCCCGTTTATGTGGTTGAACCACCTCAAAAAACACCCACAGGTCCTGCTTTTGTGTTCCCTTTTGTCCGAGTTGTGTGCCTTCGCGTGCTCCCTCAGCCCTCCAGCGCCTCCACAGCCTCTACCCGCCCACATCAGCCTTGAATGAGAAGTCTCTTGTCCTCTCTACTGGCATGGACGTGCTTGGCTTGGCCATTGGGTTCGTCCATCCCAGTTCCATCCTTGGCTATGCGTGGCTAGCCTCGGATCATGCACGAGCTTTGGAAGTGGCTGTGTTTGAGTAGCATTGCCGAGTGTCATACCATGTCAGCCAGCATGACTTTGTCGCCTGAACAGACCACGGTGCATCAAGCACGCGTAGCCTTCAACAATCAGCAGTGGGAGGCTGCCATGCGTGATGAGTTCAACGCCCTCAATGCCCATGCTATTTATGAATTGGTTGACCTACCACCGGAATTTAAGGCCATCGATGCCAGTTGGATCCTTGGATAAAAGTACAAGCCCAATAGTGCACTTGAATCATGGCGAAGGTTTTCTCCCAAGTCCCAGGCATAGATTTTGATGAGATGTTTACACCGGTTGCGCAATACACTGTAGTTAGAGAACAGTTGATTCTTGTGGCCCACCATGACTAGGAACTAGAACTTATGGATGTGAACAACACATTCCTATGCAAAATTTCGGATGAGGAGATTAACATGGTTCAGCCTTCTGGATTCTCTGATGGCACTGACCGAGTCTGGTGACGTGGTCACTACCATCAGAGGCCATCAGAGTACTCCTCCTTGTTCGTGAAACTGTTGTGTCGTGGAAGAGTGGAAAGAAGGAATTTGTAGCAGATAGTTCTAGTGAGGTGGAGTATGTTGCTCTTGGTGCAGGCACCTGTGAGAGTGTTTGGATGTGTCGTCTATTGTAGTAGCTGCATGTTTCCATCTGCTGCATTACACTGCATTTTGAAGATTAAAATACCAGGGTCATTACTGAAAATGATGACATGCATCACACACACATGAAGTATATCAATACGGATTATCACTTTCTGTGTGGGAGAGTGGCTTCACGTGATATCCACATCGTCTGGTTTGAAACTCAACAGCAGAGAGCTGACTTCCTAATGAAGGCACTCAGTAGTAATGTCTTCAAGGCAGCTGTTCAAACTGTTGGTCTGTTGTATCCATGTGATGTTCCTGGATGAGTAGACACTTCATGTGTGTGTATAGTTGTAGATCACATCTTGTGACACTTATGTGTGCCTGTGAGTCTATGCTTGTGTGTGTAGGCTCTGGGTCATGGGGGGGAAGCGGCCATCACGCGTGGAGCGTCTCCTATCACAGACGGTGTCGCGGCATGAGCAGCTACCTTCAGAGTGGCAGCCAGGGCCACGCATGTCCCTACATCCAGTTCAGCACGCCGTGCCACCGAGGCCTATATCGAGGCCGCTGTTTTCTTCGGGCCCATTGCGGCAGCAGTTGCGGGTATCGGCACACAGATCTCAGCTATTAAAGATTTCATCGCCACTTGTATAGCCATTGCGACATTGGCCGTAGCTTTTGCTGCAGCACCCATTCATACCTCCAGAGCCTCAGCAACCACAACAGCGACATCAACATCATCGACTAGTGTCTAGTGACAGATACTGTCTCAGTCACTGCTGTCCTCACGACCCTAGGCACAGCGCCAGTCGCTGATGCTCTTGCCCTAGAAGTCTTAGCTGCATGTGCTGTGTCTGTGCTCTCCACTAAAATTGTAGCTGTCATCCGACCTCTTCTTACCATTTTTTTCTTTCCTCTTGTGACATCTACTGCTTGACCGCCACTCTTACATTCGTTTTATTTGCTTGCTAGTTGGTCCTCTATTGTCTGATATTTCTTCTTGCTCTGACCGGCGTTAGGAACTGTCCTGCAGCACCCTCTACACGTGCACACGACACTTCTCATTTTCCCCACGCCACTGGGACGGGAGAAACTCTCCAAATCTTTTTGTAGAGCCCCTCGTTCATCACCATGCCTGGTGATGAATAATTTGTCATATCAGACTTGCAGCGTCAGCTCAATTGCGCTCTTGAAGCACAACGCAAAAGCTGAGGATCACCTCAAACTAGCAGAGGACAATAGCACCGCCTTTGCTGATGAGGTCGCTGCCATTGTCCTCAAGCGCTTGCCAACCGCATCTACTCATGCTGTTGCTAGCTCCACTAGTGGAACTAGCTCTGTTGCCAGCACATCTACTGCCACTAATGCTGCTAGAATCCCTACAACTACGCCATGCTAGCATGAATTCTTCTCCCTGCCGCCTGTCCTATCTCCAGGCCTTGACAACTCCTAGTTGGAAGTATTTTTTAGAACACAGGCTCTAGACAAGCGTCTCTGGGAATACTACTTCATCCCTAACACTGCTACAAACCCTCCTTTTGTCCGTGCTCCTGTTGAGACTGCTCGTGTTTTCCATGCTCTCATCCCCGCAGTGCCTGAGCATTTCGTGAACAATGTTGGCATGTTCAACATCGATCCTTCTACTGGCCACCCAGCTGACCCTATTGGTGCTCATGCCATACTTCACAATCATATCATCATCACCGGTGAAGTTACACAAAGTCACCTCACTGTTCAGTTCAACACGCTTCTGATGCGTGCCGACGAGTCCGCTGATGCCTATTGGACTCGCGGTCTCATGCTCCTCCGTGAGTTTGGTGATGATGGTCCTGGACAGCTGTCCGCTGTCATCACCATGGTCAATAGAATCATTCCTGAGCTCTTTGACCTTCTCCGCGTTGTCAAAGCAGATGAGCTAGAGTGACGTTCTTCCCAGCCCGTACCAGAAAAGTCTCCTTCGGGTGTCGGTGCATTTTGGGACTTCACCCCCGAGTGCCTTACTACCTGGTGGACCAGTCTCCACAACAAAAGGCTTCATAGCTCTCCTGTTACAGGAATTGCAACTCTCACCATTGCCTTGTCCTCCTCCATGACCTCTTTGTCATCCTCTTCCATCTCTTCTTCTACCATCTACACAACCTCTGCTATTGCTTCCTAAAGCCGTGGCCATGCTCGCGGTCCTGACAATGACAAGGACATGGAAAAAACACTCGCCTCCTCTTCCCGTGTTCCCAGTGTTGTGGTCTGTTGGAACTCTTGTTCCACTGACCATGCCGCA
>SZWC01011787.1:15007-35253 GCA_023375785.1 Penium margaritaceum
CCATTGCACCATTGCACCATTGCTCCATTGCACCATTGCACCAATGCACCATTGCACCATTGCACCATTGCACCATTGCACCATTGCACCATTGCACCTTGCACCATTGCACCATTGCACCATTGCACCAACGCAGCAACGCAGCAATGCACCTTATCCACCACCGTCTTGAAGCCGGGCTCAAGCTCCATGAGAAGCCGCTCGGTTGCGTCGAGGTCCTTCTTCAGCTGCACCTTCTTTTTGGCGACGCCCACTTTCACCTGCCACTGGTGCATCTTGCCGAGAATCACCGTGAAGAACCGGATGACGAGCGACAGCGTGGGGTACTGTTGGCCGCTGATGTCATCTGTGAAGCCTTTGAATGGCTTCAGGATGGCGGTGACTAGGGCCAAGAGCTCCCATCCATTCCCACTCGGCTTCAGCTGCGGGGCTTTCAGCGTCAGCCATGGTTCCAGCACACCCTTGATGTGCACCACCCTGGTGCACATGTCAAGGGTGCTGTTCCACCTTGTTGGGGTGTCCACATGCAGCGCCAGGTACTGCACGTTGGCGGCCTCGCACGCGGCCTCAAGCGATGCTTCCCGCTTCGCGCTGCGCGTCATGAAGGTGCAAATGTCACGTGCTGTCCGCAAGTGCTCCTATAGGGAGCTCTTGTCAAGCAGATCTTGAACAGCAAGGTTCATCGAATGACCCATGCACCAAATGTGGCCTGCCTTCTCAAGCTTGTCGTTCTGCAGCACAAGGAAGTTGTCCACCATCGAATCATTGACAGAGTCATTATCGTCAGTGAGGGCATACAACTTGTCCCGCAATGCCTCAGAAAAGATCTTGAACACGTTCTTAGCAGTGGCGCTTTCACTGAGAGATGGAAAAGCAATGGCGATGCTCTCCATCTCCCAGTTTGAGATCCAATGCGTGGTCACTCCCAAAAACTTCACGTTCGCATCCGAATGCCAACCATCGGTTGTGAATGAGACGCCGCTCTGCGTAGCCGCAAGCATGGTCATGAGACGCTTGCGAAATGCGGCAGCACCAAGCTTGATGAGGCGTGCAAACGTCATCCGGCCGGGCAAAGCAGCAAGAGGGTTGCAGTGCAAGAAAGCACGCTTCAACCACCGGGACTCCATGGACAGGAAAGACACATTTTTGTCCACCACATGCTTCCACACACAACTGAGGAAAGACTTCCTGTTGAAAACAATACCGACGCCGGCACAAGACCGGGCGAGGACGGAGTGAGAGCCGTCCACGATGTTCGCCGTCGTCATGGTGGCGGCGGTTGCGCTCGTCAGCTTCTGTGCCGCTTCCTGCGTCTTCAAGTCCTTCCACCTGTCATTGTGCGAGTACCTCAAGTGCTTCCACATGCCGCTGGTAGCGCTCTGGTTCATGGCGTAGGTCCCCTTCAGACTGTTCTTCTTCCGTGGGCACAGAGTGCATGCCGCTCGTGGCTCCCCGTTGATGACAACATACTCAAAAACCAGCCACACCACACTAGGCCGCTTCTTACAGGCATCCTCCACACCGGCAGGATTAGTGGCATCAATTCCTCCTCCAACGGCAGGGGTTGCAGGAGAGGAGTCCGTTGTTCGTGGGGTGCCGGCAGCGGCTGACAGAGAACGTTGGAGAGACATCGTGAGCGAGACGTGTAGTCTCTCTCAGGGGCAGTCGCCTCTGCTTCTGGCAGAGTCGGATCCCCGCAGGGGAATCCCACTAAGTGTTGAGCGGAGATAGCACAACGCGACGGTACGATCGCATACTGAGCCCGGTGTGGGGCTTTGCCTGGCCTGCGGGTTCGGCGGACTGGGACCCGCACTGCCACTGCGGGTCCGACGGCGATTTGGATCGCACGGAGGAAGTCCGGAGCAGCTCTGTGGCTGCTCGGACTCCTCCTGTCCAACGTCGGCGGCAATTCAGTATGCCAGATGAACGGCGACGAATAGTTGCCGTTGGTTCGACAGCCTCATTGTCGCCGACGATGAGGCTGCCGAATCGATGGTGGGCAGGGCAGGCCAATCGCCTGCCCTGCCCATTGCCTGGCAGTGGCAGCATGGCAGGCAATCGATCACGAGGGTAGTTCGTCGGATTGCCATCGTCCGTCGGATGACAATCCGACGCAATTCTGCGATGCCAGTGCATTACCTCGGATGGCATCTGAGGAAATGCGCTGGCAACGCCATGCCAGGGTTCGATTTGCCATGGACGGCTAGTACAGCCCACGTCACTTTCAGATGCACTGGCAGTGCCAACCTGGCACTGCCAGTGCATCTGAACATGCTTCCTGTGCGTGCATAATGCACGTAGTGTGTGCATTATGCACGCACAGTGTGCAGTGATAGTGCGAAGTCGGGGGTTCGACCCAGATCCCTTGCCATTTCCCCCTACCCCCCCCCCCCCCCCCCCGCCAGCGATGGATGGAACCGCGGTTCCATCTCGGTTCCAGCTCCTCACAATGGAACCGCGGTTCTAATGCGGGTACCGGAACCGTGATTCCGGACCGCGGTTCCGGTCATTTGGTGTGTACCCTTACGTGCGAGAGGGCGTGGGCGAGGTGTCTCTACTGCCCGCCTGTGTGGCTGCTCACCGCGGCAGGAAGTGGCGTGCGGGAGTTTGCTGTGAATACTGCTGGTATCGCCTCCGCGTGTCCCGGTGTACGAAACTGGCTGCCGACATGTATGAATGAATCTGAAGGCACGTGCAGTTCTGCTAGCAAAGAGCAAAGAACTCTCCACGCTCACCGCACCATGACACTGATACTCCCAATTTTGCCGCGCACTGCTCTCCTCCCGCGCTCTCTGGTTCCGCGCCTGGTCTGCTCCGCGACTCTCTGATTCCGCGCCCGGTCTGCTCCGCAACTCTCTGATTCCGCGCCCGGTCTGTTCCGCGACTCTCTGATTCTGCGGTTCTGTGCAGCACTTGTCCGCTACTCCTCCACTGCCTCTCCTGATCTTCCGCGGATGGTTCACCCCTTAGAGATCCCGCGTGTGGGTAGTGCTCTGCAGCTCACTTCTTGCCGGCACGAGAGTCTGCCACCTCGTGGCCTCCGACTCCTCCGCCTGCGGAACCCCGTTCGGTGGCCGTGCGCAAGACCGTGGTGTTTTGGCGGCACCCTTCACCCTACTTGCGTTCCCTGGTGGTGAAAATACCTAGCGGAAACCTGGTTGGACCGAAGATTGGAAGCGGAGCGAGTACAGGGACGTACGCACTCGGAGGGGAAGAATTTGTCCTCCGCGGAATACCTCCGCGGAGAGCACTATTCGGGCTCCTTAAGCAGCTGCGAATCTCAGAAGGGAAGCGGGAGTGAAAGTGTGAACCTGATTGATGACTTGCGCGGATCAATGAGACATGAGGTAGCAATCTGGTTCTGAACAAGTCAGGACTTGAGACTCATAACTGGGAATTAGGCTTGTATTAAGTCAGATTGCACAAGATCAGACAAAAGGTCATCTCACTTCGTCTCTGTTGTCCCTCCGCTACATCACTACTTTATATTCACCAAACCTAGCTCCCTAAGTCTCCTTCGACCACACTCTTTCCTCTACCTTGGACTCTGCGCGGTGCGTCACGCGCACCAAGGGTCTCGTCCTTACACACACACACCAGACTACTTCTACATTTCCCTGCTCTACTACTGCTTCTTCCTCTACTCCGCGGCTTGGGTGCGCGCGGTCTTGTGTTCTTCCTTGAATCTTCGTCTTCGCGCGGTGCGTCCTCCCGGTCCTCCTCCTTCATTGCCGCTGCCCACCCTGGGCTCTCATTGGCCGGGCTCCTTCCTGACATCCGGTCCTGCCGACGTGTGTCTTTGCACGTCCGACGCTCCCACTTCTCCGCGGCTCGGTGCATGTTCTCTTACCACCGCGGATTCTCACCCCGCTATCCCGCCCCTTCTTGGCTCCTCCGCGGCCATCTCTTCCAATAGCCGTAGAAAGGTTACCGTCGATTTTTGCTTCCTGGCGGCAACTTTCCCCGCCTCTTTTCCTTCACCGCTGCTGGATTCCGCGCCACCCCACGCTCTACCGCAATCTGGTTGCGGGAGCCAGCATGCCTTGCGCATTCTCCGGTGCTCCGCGGCCTCCCCTTCATCCTCCGCCGTGGATCTCTAGTCGCGGCCGCCACTTTCCGCGGACTTGTGGGTCGCGGCGATTTCCTTCCGCGGATCCATCTTCTCTTCAGCGGAGATGCGGTGGATCTCCGCCTGACAGGGTGTTGACAATGGATAGCACAACAGAAATTTTTCCGGGGACTGCCTTGCCTAGGTCATGTAGCAAGTACAGACTGTGAGCGAAATGGGTGTCGATAGTCTCATCAGCATGCATAGAGAGTGTGTTCATTTGGAAAGTGAGAACACTGTAGGCTAGATTCCCAATTACTATCATGCAATGCTTGATTAGCACGTGGATGGCAACTAGGCCAATAGGTGTGTGACGTGCTGTGTGAACATTGTACAACCCGAGCTCGTTAGTGAGATCCTTAGACCCAGCACGAATGAAAGCATATACTGCACAAGCACACTCGGAATCCGACGTTTTTGGTCTGACCGCAACGGAGAGAAGATGGGGGACACTACTGCCTATCTTGCCAGCCATGGGGTGTGTTATGAGACGTCTGCCGTTGGGACACCGCAGTAGAATGGTGTCTCCGAGCACTAGAAACGCACCATGGCCGATGTTGTTCGCACCATGTGTGTCGAGTCTGGTTTGTCCAAGGACGTCTACTTTGATGCCATGTCCTACATGACTTGGGTGTGAAACTGCGTTCCACATGGTCCCCTTCCCTGCCAAGCCACGCCGTACACATTGTGGTGTGGTCTGTGCGCCGATCCTCGGCGTGCTCGTGTTTGGGAGTGCGTCACCAAAGTCTGGCTTACCCAGGACCAGCGGGATGGCAAGCTTTCCCATTGTGGCTGTCTCTGCGCCTTTGTTGGTGTCTCCCGTCAGTCCAAGGCCTGACAGTTCTAGGATCTGGTCCGGCATTGCGTTATTGAGTTCTGCAATACATTGTTCTTTGACGACCTCTTCCCTCTTGACCTCCCTTGTGTCCGCTCTACCTCCCCTCTGCTTCCGTCACTATCATCTCATGGGGGAGGTACTTGTTGTGCCGTTGCTCTGGCTCCAGAGGCACAGGTCTTCCCACCTGCATCCACACCCCCGACAGCGGATGGTCCGGATGCTCCTCCCTTGCTATCCTCCTCCCCGTCCACTTCCCTTGATGGTGATGCCGCGCACCTGTCGGAGACGGAGTCCTCCGTTGAGTCCTCAGCCCGACTTGACCTCTTGGCTGACCCCCTCTTAGCATTCGATGCAACCAAATCCGTGGTTCCACCGGTGTCTAGAGTTTCCCCGACATGGGATCCGGCGTCTACCCCCACCTTGCCAGCTCGTCCTTCCCAGGCTCCCTCTTCCCTCACTGGCACCCTGGTGCACCAAGCCTACACCCGCCCTTCTCGTAGGATTCTGCGGCCCCGTAAGCCGGCGCTGCCACTAAGTCCTTGCACCAGGGCTTCCCGGCTAGCCTCTAGCACACCCGTTGACACACCTTCATCCCCTCACACTTTTGTTAGTGGTGAGCCCAACATCAAGGTCCTTGGCCTGATGGCCCTTGGCCTCCTTGGCCAGGACATTCACCCAGGCTCAGCCGTTGGCTATGCTCTCATTTCCGAGGAGCATCGTTGTGCGGTCTCCGCCACCGTGGCCCTTGCTCCTGTAGGATTTTGCGCTACCCGTGTGCTAATGACACGGCCTTCCCCTCTGGCACCCGGCCCACAGAGTCTACGTGAGGCCTGTGCGGCTCCCCACGCAGGCCAGTGGGAGGCTACATATTGGAAGGAGCTCGCTACTATCAACGAGTACGCAACGTAGGAGCTCGTGGAACTCCCCACTGGCCGCAAGGTGATAGGGGCAAGTTGGGAAATTTGCCAAAAGTGGAAGCCATATGGCATCCTAGACAAGTACAAGGTCCGGCTCATTGCCAAGGGCTTCTCCCAGGTTGCTGGAGTTGACTACGACCAGGTATTTTCTCGGGTTGGCTGTTTCACCACCAGCTGGGCGCTCTTCAACTTCGTCGCATTGCATGGTTGGAAGCTCCACCAAATGGATGTGAGCAATGCCTTTCTTCACGATGCTCTTGATGATGAGGAGCTCTACATGACCCAACCCCCTGGATTTGAGGATGGGACGGGCCGAGTCTGTCGACTGCGGAAGGCCCTGTATGGCCCCAAGCAGTCTCCTCTGTGTTGGAACATCGAGATCAGCCGTACCCTTCTAATTGGTTGATTTCTCCGCAGCACTACAGACCCGGCACTCTTCATGACTCCTTCTGGGAGTCCCTTTGCTGCGATCCTTGTCTATATGGACGACCTACTCATTGCGTCTCTGGACCTTGCTATTATTGAGCAGGTGAAGGAGTTGCTGAAGGAGGCCTACACGATGAAGGATCTCGGGTCCGGCTCAGGTGTTTCTCATAATAGAGATTGAGCGCGATCTTATGCACCGCATCATGCGGGTACATCAGGCAACGTACATTCAGACACTCGGTGACTGCTTTGCCGGTCTCATGACCATTGTCCCCAGTGCCTCCACCCCAATGACCCCAGACGGGGTAGCAAAGGTGAAGGCTACTAACGCAAGCATTTCTCTGCGTCAACGGGTCGCTCATATTTCCCACCACCACCATATGGGCTGACATCACCTTTACTATGAATGCCGTTGCCTGGTTCTCACGGGCTCCACACCAGCTACTCCTTGATGCAGCTATCCGCGTGTTGCGGTATGTGGTCCTCACCCCACGCCAAAGCCGCACATTCCGTCGGCAACCGTCTGTGGTAGCCGTGGGCTACACTTATAGCGATTGGGCATAGAACCTAGATGGGAAGAGCCGCACTGGTTGGATCCTTTTCATCGGGGGTACGGCAGTTTCATGGCATAGCGGGAAATAAGGGTGTGTTGCACGCGCTATAACAGAGGCAGATACTCGGCTTTGGGCACTAGTGTACATAAGAGTGTGTGTTTGTGTCGTTTGTTGGGTAGGTTGAGTGAGCCTGTGTCATCCATCACCTTGCATTGTGATAACGAGAGTGCTGCTGCAATTGCCTACAACAATGGTGTCCACCATGCACGTACAAAGTACATCAATATTAAGTATCACTATGCGCATTCCTTATTGCATGAGGGCAGCGGTGGCGACTATGAAGTAGTTGGCTAACTTCCTCACCAAGGCACTGAAGTACAACTCGTTCAAGAAGGCCGTGAGTACGGCTGGATTCCTACCCTAAATGTGTGTGGTGTGACTCTTTGACCTGCATGGGTTCCCGTCGCTCATCCTTGTTCCACATGTGATGCATCTCCTCTCGTTCTTGCACTGAGTGTTGGGTGAGGGAGCATGGGAGAGCATCAATTATGCATGCTCATGTAGACGGTCGCCTTTCGATCATGGGAAATTGTTGTTGCTTCATCTGTGCACTACCTCAGTGACTCATACTGTGACCTCTTGGGTGGTGTACATGCTTGTACAGACAACTGACTGGATGGACGTTGAAGCCAACAGGGCGCTCCTTGGTGGAGTGAACGTGTAGTCGTGAAGCCAAGCGTGTCGTTATCCTCCTTGTCCTTTTGATACCGTACCCTCGTACGACCAGCTCCATCGGCAGCTACCCTTGGCTGTCACGTCTTTAGTAGTCATAGTTGGCTCTCTGAAGTAATGTAGTCGACGCCTGAGTTTGGGCAACCGTAACTCCTTGAATCTATTTTTCTTGCAAATTCTAACTGCATGACTCGTTTGCAACCTGGCTATTTTGGTATGGTCCAGTTTTTAGGCAAAACCGACAACACCCGGGCTTTGGGCTGTCTGGAGTGTGGTAGGGCTCACCTAGGAAATTCTTCCAGAGAGGATAATGGTGGGATTTTCCTGGTTGGCTGGTTTTCTGAGTAACAAGCCTCACAGAGCTGAGGTGAGGCTGTCAGAAACCGGCCCCCAAGTGGAGGCAGTTCCAACGTGACCCAACGGGTCTACTGTGCTCAAGGCTATGTTTTGTGCAGGTTCTGAGTCTGAGCGTGAGCATTCTGGTCGCCTCACGCAATGTTTTTGGCAGTTGAAGACAAATGTGAGACAGTCACTTTTGCGGAGGAAATAACGTGATTTTTCATTAGTTTTTTAACATCAAAATGATCTAAAGATTTGTAGGGCTAGTCATGAGCTCTCCAACGCACCAAACCGCGTGCGATTCTGATCACTGTAGCTCCCGCTACGTCATCCAAAGCGCAACACCCCAAATCAGCTGCTCAGTCGGCAACGCGCACCACGTCGCCCGCCGAGGCACCCTCATACATGAAGGACCCATCAAAACGCCATTCCGGAGGTGCAGATGTCCCTACGTGTATCGAGTTTGGTGATGGGGATTGATGTGGGTCGAAACCTGTTTGCGAACCTCCAGTCGGAATTTTGAACGAGTAACAAAGCGTACTACTGAGTTTCAGACACCGAGCCAGAGAGTTGGCTCGGCGTCTGAAACTCCCTCAGTAACAAACTGCTTTGCTGGCATCCGGCGGATCATCCAACGGACGCCTTGACAGACCTTTCGGAGCAAAATCCCCAGATGGCATTTTGTTACTCGTTTCAGTCAATTATTCACCGGAAGTCGAACCGCAGCCGACTCCCAGGGCCGCCGCGCACTCCCAAACTTTGCAAGCTCACATCTCCCTCGTTACTTGTCCGAATGACGTGAGACAACTTCCACCGGATTTAGCAACTCGTCAACTTTGAGGGACAATCCTCCAATTTAGGATCCGAGCAATCCTTGAGTCACCAGATCCAACGATGAGGAATTTCCTCTCTCCGGCGACTCGTCGGCGCATCCCGGCGCCGCACTTGGGCATGCAGAGTGGCAAATCTTCAACATTCTCCCCCTTGCACCTGCCATGCCCGCTGCTCCTGTCTGCTCTCACTCATCTTCTGCTGCGCCCTGCAGCCCATCATAGCTTGTCATCCCAAGTCCGGCCACGCTCAATGCGTGCCGATCCACGGGTTGCGCTTTGGTCAAGCAATCCACAAGCATGTTGTGCGTGCTGCACTGTTGCAGCACCACCTGCCCCTTTTCAACCATGTCCCGTGCGTAATGATAACGCATGTCAATGTGCTTTGTCCTCCTGTGCTGCGTCGGGCCGTTGGTCAGTGACATTGAGCCGGTGTTGTCCTCTTGCACCACCGTAGGCTCTTGCTGCGGCACACCCAGCTCCCCCAGCAACCTGCGGAGCCACATCGCATCCTTGACCGCCTCGACCAGTGCGATGTACTCTGCTTCCACTATGGAGGTGGCGACACAGTCTTGCTTTCTGATGTACCACGAGACCGCTGCACCAGCAAGGAAGAACACGGAGCCGGATGTGGACTTCCGCTTGTCCACATCGCTAGCGTAGTTTGCATTCGTGTAGCAGACCAGACGCAAAGGGTCCGCCTGCCCCTTGCCGTCGAAACCTCAAGCGCGCATGCCGTGTTGTATGCAGGTAGCGGAGGATGCGCTTGAGCGCCTACCAGTGTAGTGGCCCTGGGTTGGCCACGTACCTCCTCA
This sequence comes from Penium margaritaceum, assembly GCA_023375785.1. Lineage (NCBI taxonomy): Eukaryota > Viridiplantae > Streptophyta > Zygnematophyceae > Desmidiales > Peniaceae > Penium > Penium margaritaceum. The sequence continues at coordinate 24,567 of SZWC01011787.1, forward strand.
CTTGGCCCACCACGTAGGCCAGGTCCGGTCGAGTCGCCACCATGACGTACATGAGGCTGCCCACCGCCGATTGGTAGGGCACCCCTCCCGGTAGGGTACCCCTCCCGCTCTTCTTTTGTCTGCGGCGCCATTGCCGCACTTAGTTCACAGGTCGTTGAGACGGGACTACACTAGTTTGCAGTCCTCCATGCCGTACCGCTTCAGCACCTTGGCCATGTTTTTGGCTTGCCCAAACTCAAGCGTGTGCGCCCTCCGGTTTTGCGTGATGCTCACCCCGAGGTAATACTCCAAGTCCCCCATGTCCAACATCTGGAATCTGTTGCTCAGCTGCTCTTTCAGCCGCTGTAGGCTCGGCAGATCCGTCGAGCAAAAAATCAGGTCGTCCACGAAAATGGCAATGATCTGATGGAGCTGATTGTTGTGCCGCACGTACACGCTGTGATCCGATTCACAGCGCTTGACACCGAGTTGTACCATGAAGCTATCCATCTGTTGGTACTAGTATCTAGACGATTGTTTTAGCCCATACAAGGACTTCTGCAGCTTGCACACCTTACCCTCAGGCGCCTCCACCACCTCCGGCACCTCCATGTAGATCTCTTTGTCTATGTTGCCGTTAAGGAAGGCCGTCTTTACGTCCATTTGGTGGAGCTCCATGTCCTTCGCGGCTGCCACCAGAAGAATTGCCTGGATGCTTGTGAACTTGGCGACGGGAGCAAATGTCTTAGTGTAGTGCTCCCCCTTACGTTGTGCGTATCCTTTCGCCACCAGCCGCGGCTTGTATTTGTCAACCACACCTTCCTTTGTGAACTTGGTCTTGAAGACCCACTTTGAGCCGATGACCTTGGCATCTTTCGGCCTGTCAACCAGCTCCCACGTATCGTTTTCAGTGATGGACGCCAGCTCTGATTTGATGGCTGCGTCCCACTGATCCCCTTCGGGTCGCGCAAGAGCCTCTTGCACAGTATTCGGCTTTGTTGATGCAGCCAGCATGTACCGCGTCATGCCAATCCATCAATTGGTGCTTGCGTCAAAGCACTTTCCCGCTTTTTGCTACCTCTCGCTACAGCACAGTAGTTTTGGTGGCGCATCATTGCTGTGCTACGATCCCTCCGACTCTGCACGCTCCGGTTCATCATCTACCAGATGGCTCCTTGAGGATCTCTCCCGCTCTGGCGAAACATCACCCGGACGGACGGCACATCCAGTGGATTTTCCACCGACGCCCGTTAAACACTCTGCCGGGAATGCGCGCCTTGGCACCCTTGGTGCCTCATCCGCCGGATCCTTCCGGTGGATCTCCTCATCAGCTTGATCGTCATCAGAGTCCTTTGCTTCAGCTGCCACCCCTGGTGCACCTTCACGTACCTTCACCTTTGCGCTTAGCCTCCAGCACGGTCTCACTGCCACCGTCCTTCCGCACGACTGCCCCTCTTCTCCTGAAGAGCACCTCGTACCCCTTGTTAGTCAGGCGTCTGACACTTGGGATGTCAGCCAAGCCAGGAAGGTGCTGCAGGTTCTTCATCACGAGCTACACCCGCTTTCCACCAACCACCACCTCCACGCCCACGTCTCCTTGGCTAGCCGCCGGCTCAACTTTGTCGTTTGCGACCACCATGGACTTGCTGGACTTGGTGTAGTTGATGAACCTGATCTTCTCGACCTGGGTGTGCTCCTCGGCTCCGGATTCAAGGCATCGCCGGTTAGCCTTCTTGAGGTAGTGGTTTTGAGTGCCGTTGAGGAGCGCACTCTTGCCTTTGTTGTCCTTGCCGCTGGCCTTTGCCTCCTCAGTGCACTCACGGACCCAATGGCCCTCCTCACTACATTTATGGCACGCACCCTTCTTGGCGTCCTTCTTGTCGCCGCCATGTCCGCCACCTCCCTTGGCCCCGCTTCTGCCACCACACGTTTTAGTGACGAGGGCCAATGAGGATAAAGAGGACTCCTTGCAGCTTCGTCGCTGCGCCTTGTTGCGGATGTACTCCGCGACCGCGCCATAGGTGAGCTTGTCCTATGCCCATCCTCCTAAGATTGTAATGAGAGGGTTCCAACTGTCAGGAAGGGCCATGAGGAGAGTCATCGCCTGTAGGTGCGTGTCAATCTTCCACCTCATGTTGTTGTACTATGAGGCGAGCGACTCGCTGTGCTGCATGGCGGTGATGACATCATCTCCCTCCTCGATTCTCACCATCAGGAGTCGCTATATCGCGAAGATTTTATTTGCCAGCAACTTGGATTGATGGATTGCACGGAGTTTTTGCCAAGCTTCGGCTGCCAGCTTGCAGTCCTGGAAGTAGCCCCACTACGACTCGGCCGTCCCAGACACCAACAGCATGAGCTCCTCCATGTTTTTTCTTTGTAAAGGCCTCCTTCTGCGCTTCCGTCGCCCTCGCTTTTTTGAGGACTTCCGTTCCCTTCATGACCTCCAGTAGCCCCTTATGTGCAAGGTGCAGCTCAAAGTGCCACCTCCATAGCCCGTAGCCAGGGCCACCTTCACAGTTTGCTGAGAGAACTGTGAAGAGAGGTTGACGGCAAACGCAATGTCTGGACGCATCCTCGTCCCCAGGAACATCCGTGACCCAATGACGCGAAAATACATGGTCACGTCTACAAGCTCCTCCACCATGGCTGGAAAAGAGCTCTTGAGGATCTTTTGACCATCAGGCGACATGGGTGAGGATGCACTTGGCACAAGGGGCAGGTCCTCGACAAAGCTTCCCGACAAGGTTTTGACGTAGGAGGCCTGATGTACATGTAGGATGCCCATAGAGCGATCATGCTTAAGCTCCATGCCTAGAAAGACTCGTGCTGACCCGAGATCCTTCATCTGTTAGGCAACATGTAGCAAGTCCTTGACCCATTGGATGGCAGCTACATCCGGCGATGCGATGAGTACGTCATCGACATAGACCAGGCCGGCGACAAGGGTTTGACCTTACAAACCGATGAGCAGCGCGGGGTTGGTAGAGCTACGAAGGAGGTCGCCGCTAAGAAGCGTACGACTGATATCCTGGTTCAAGTAGCGCGGTGACTAATTCAGGCCACAAACGGTCTTCCGCAGCTTCTAGATCTTGCCCGAGTCATCGTCAAAGCCTGGAGGCTGCACCATGTACAGCTCCTTGCTCTCCACTGAGCCATGGAGAAAGGCGTTACTCACATCCATATGATGTAGTTCCCACCTGTGCTGGGCAACTAGGCTAAACACTGCTCGACTAGTGGAGAACCGACTGACCAGAGCAAAAATCTGGTGATAGTAAATTCAAGGGACCTGAGGAAACCCCTTGGCTGTAAGACGGGCCTTGTACTTGTCTATGGACTCGTTTGGCTTCCACTTCCACCAGAGAACCCACTTGGGGCCGATGGCCTTGCGGCCCGGGGGGAGGTCGATGAGCTCATCGACTTTATGTTGCTGAACATTGGCAAGCTCGTCAGCGCATGCAGCCTCCGAGTGAGCGGCCTTGGGAGAAGCCCAAGCCTCACCGAGGGTGGCTCGGTCCTTTGGTCACTATGTGGGGCGGACAACAAGGGCGTCTGCATTGCGCGCCCCTGGTGACATACGTGTAAGCGTGGTTGGGACGCCATACCGATACTCAATATGGAGCAAGGCATAGCCCAAAGCTGATCCTGGATGCAGGTTCATGATGACTGATAGCGTGGCCGGGCCAAATGCCTTGGTGCCGGGGATCCCACTCATGGCTTTGGAATTCGGTCTGACACGAGGCAAGGAGCCTTGTGGGGTGATAGGGGTCGTGGCGGAAGAGGGCATGAGGAGGCAGCCCGAGTGCTCACTTCCGGCCTGGGTCAAAGGCTCCCGCCCGGACCACGTGTCTAGCGTACCGACACAGGCCGCGAAACCGGCTGTGAGGAGCTGGCAGACGTGGACAAGACAGCCGGTCTGGAAGGGCTGGCAAACACAGAGAGGCAGCCGGCCCGGAGGGGCTGGCAAACACGGACGGGGTAGCCGACCCAAAGGACCTGGCGGACACGGACGGGGCAGCGGACCCGGAGGAGGTGGCGGACACGGATGGGGCAGCCGGCCCTGAGGGGCTAGCGGACACATACGGGGCAGCCCGTCTAGAGGCATAGGCAGACACGGACGGGGCAGCCGGCCCGAAGGGGGTGGCGGGCACAAACGGGGCAGCTGGCTTGGAGGGGCTGGCGGTCATGGATGGGGCAGCCAGCTTAGAGGAGGTGGCGGACACGGATGGGGTAGCCGTCCTGGAGGGGTTGGTAGACATGGATAGGACAACCGGTGCGGAGGGACTGGCGAACACGGGTGAGGCAGCCGGCCCTGAGGGGCTGGCACGCATGGACGGGGCAGCCGACCCATAGGGGCTGGCAGACACAGATGGGGCAGCCGGTCCAAAGAGGCTGGCAGACACGGATGGGACAGCCAGCCTTGAGGGTTTGGGCGATACGGACGGGGCAGCCGGCCCTGAGGTGCTGGTGGACACAGACAGGGCAGCCGGCGCAGATGATGGGAAGCCCGGATGCGGCTAGACGGAGGACGGACCCACCACTCCCCCATGCAACAGAAGGAACATCGACGCGCCGGAGCGAATGAGATTGTGGGGAAACAGGTCCTCAAAAAGAGGGCGTCCCAAGACTCAACGATGCACTGACAGGTGGGATCCCAGAAACACCATGCCTTGGACTGGCACGAGATGCCAAGGAAGGTACAAGGACTGCCGCGAGGCTCAAGCTTGCTGTCTTGGTGTAGGTCAGGCATCCACATGATGGCGATGAAGCCCCAGACGCGGGCCAGACGAAGGTTGGTTTGCTCTCCACACCAGTGCTGGTATGGTGTGGACTAACAAGGAATGTGGCGGTGGGGAATCCGGTTCCAGGCCCATGTCATGTTGGTCATGGCCTCGAAGGAGAAGCCCTCAGAGAGACCAGAATCAACCCGCATGGTACGAAAGGAGTCAGCCATGGTACAATTCCACCGCTCAGAGACGCCATTCTGGGCTGGCGTGTAAGGCGCTGACGTCTCATGATGGACGCCACGGGAGGTAAGGAAGAGTATGGTCTCCTCCAAAAACTCACCCTTGCGATCACAACAGAAGCGGCGGAGGGAGAAACCACACTCGTACTCAGCACAAACAAGCCACTCACGAATGGTGGGAGTGACGTCGCTCTTCTACTAAAGATAAAAGACCCAGCGATAGCGAAAGTAGTTATCCTTCAATGTCAGGATGTAATGACCGTGCTCTCCAGCAGACTCTGTCGGGGGGAGGGGGGGGCATGATATCAAAGTGGACCAAGTCGAGTGGGGCGGTCGCACAGGAGGAAGACAGGGGATAGGTAGAATAGTGCATCTTCCCCTAAGCACAATCAATGCACTCAATGGGACATGACAGGGGAAAGGAAGTTGGATCAAGGCCTATGGCTGGCTGTGTGTGAAGCATGATGTCGACAACGCCAGAGTGGAGGTGACAAAGGTGCCAATGTATGAGACGTGTGTGCTATAGAGAGATTGTGCTAGTAACAAACACGTGGCCAGTGTCGGCTAATGAGGGGACAGAGGTAGAAGTGGACAGGCGCAGTACGTGCCACAAGTTGCCACGGGCGGTGGCATGTAAGAGGATACGACCTGACAGACACAACAACATAGTGCCTACACCATGCGAGTGTAGAACGTCCACGCTCATGTGATCAAAGGCTGTGATAGATAAGAGGTTGAGCCCAAGGCCAAGGACAAAGACAACATCAGTCATGAACATCACCAACAGGACCGCGGAAACGCACAATGCCAGCACCACGAATGGGTAGCACCTGACAAGAACCCGTCCAGATCGTGGAGACATCGGTGATAGGACCAAGGACATTAAAGGCATCGCGTGAGGCTGTCATGTGATGCGTGGCCCTGGATTCCATGATCCACGTCTCTAATGGATCCTGGACCAGTGTGGCCAGGTCGCTAATAGTCAAATGGTAGTGGGTGAGTGACGCGGACGCTGTGGACGGAGGTGTGAACCGGGACTGCTATTCATCCAGCCAAGCAACATCATCATGAAGAGGAGAAAGTGGGAAGGGCACGGCAGAGCATGAAGTGGATGAAGATACAGGGCACAACTGCAACAGATTTTGTCATGCAGGGTAGGGCAGTGGAACCAGCGATGACGCAACCTACACTTCCTTGGGGAGGAGGGTGAGGAAGGCCAACCTAGAGTACGATGAACTGGTTTAACTGACGCTCGCAGGTGGAGGTTTTGACAAAGTAGACCAAATGTGGTGTGACAGAACTGGAGTCCAAGAGGGAGGAGGAAGGCGCCGGTGACCTAGGAGCGGGTGTGGACGGCTACAGAAGATACTGCGGTGGAGTTTTCGTGAGCTGCAAAGATGCAGTAAGAGCAGCGACAGTCACGGCCGTGGCAAGGCAACGCTCACGTTGGTAATGCATGTTCGCGATGACGCAAGCCTCATCAGTCAAGAGCGGACACGTGTACCAGCCGTGTCCTGGTTGGCCACAGTTGTGGCAGACAAGGCTACCACCACCGGATCCGCTGGACTGCTGTTGTGTGCCCTTACCCTTCTTGCCCCGACGCTTCTTCTTGCCAGATGAGGAGGTGCCGGAAGACTTTGCTGCCGCTCGGGAGGCAACATTTACTGAGACGACCGCAGCATAGGATAGGGAATCCGTGCGATGGATATGTGACTCTTGACGAGCCTCCTCAATGCGGAAGAAGAGCTCGTATACCCAGGGCATAAGAGTACCCTAGGCAGCCATCGTAACAAGGACCTCCGGGGAGTAGTGGACTAAGATGTTGGAGAAGGCATCGGTGGCGCCACGCTTGATGCTTAGGAGCGCGCACAGAGGGGATGGCACGATGTCTCCAAGCCGGCGTAGGATGTCCTCTACACACTGCCAATAGGATGTGACCGTCGTGGCCTTCCCCATACGGAGGGATTTGAAATTCTGGATCAAGTGGCTAGTCTCTGCGTCACTGGACGGGGGATGAGGCGCATGAGTACATGCCACATTGCTGTAGGGTCAGGGTGAGGTTGTCGAGGAAGGGCTCAAGGGCAAGACGTATAGCTAAATGGGCAACAGGGACGAGGGCACAAACAGCGTGACCGGCGTGTTGGCCTGAGGGTGAGTGTGCACCCTGGAGGCTCCCTAGCAGTGGCTGGTTCACATTACCAACTCTTTTTGGAGAGACTGAAACTGTGGAGGCAACTGGTTCCAAGCATGGCAAAATCTGGTCAGAGAGTGAGGCAATATTTTTGGCCTCAATTGGATGGGAGTTAACACTTGATCAATGCTCACAAGCAGTGGCATTTTATAGCCACTGATCTAAGCTTTCCAGAACACCAAAGCATGCCAGATTTGGAGCTTCCTAGCAGACTCTATGGCTTCTAGAGTGCTCCTTGGTAGGCTGTCCTTTTCCCACCTAGGAAGGCATCCCTTCCCTCCTCTAGAAGGTTTTGCCCCTTCCTAGATTCCTCAGCTTGCTTCTAGTAGGAGGGAAGGTGTCCAGAAGACCAAGACACCTCTAGATGCCTTGTAGGACAAGTCACCCCTTCTAGAAGGTGTGCCACCTTCCTGGACCCTCACCTGGCCTTCTAGAAACTTAAAGAGGAACTCTAGAGGTTGAGCTAGCTTCCTGGCATCTATTTTCCACCTCCCTTGAGGCAGGGCATAACTTCATCTTGTAGGACTTGAACCCGGGCCCCTGCCTCTAGAGGTGGACACCATTAACCACTAAGCCACTAAGGCTTGTCTTTTTGGTGTTCCTTTTTGGAGTCACTCCTGCCATGGTGAGGAGCATCATTCCAATAATTTCCCCCTTGCACATCACCCATGGCAGTCCTCCATACTCAACCTATAACTGAGGAGACTTTCTCCTCATGGGAGGCGAGCTTACATTTTACTGCTCCCTCCCACTCAGCCCCATCCTTCTTGTGCAGTGCCTCCTTGAGGCTCCTCTTGTACGAACCCAGTCCAAATGCCCTTGTCGGCATCGTATCTTTTTGTCCTTCTTCGTACACGGCTGCTCGTGCGGGGTTGTTGAGGCGGTTGTTCTTGTTGCTGTCCCCTTTCGGCGCCATCCTCTCCAAGCGCCTGCTCCCCCTCTCTTGGAGACCTTGGAGACATCGGTCGACTCCCCGCCTCCACGTCCATCTCTGGTGCTTCGGATTCTGCATCTGAACTGGCCGGAACAAAGTCTGCCGCTCGCCCATCCCTCGCGCGATCATCTCCGGCTGGTGCTGCTGCGAGGACGTCACCCTCATTCACGTCCTCTGGCATCTCCCCCTCAAGGAGTGGCATCCACTCCCTCCTCTTGGAGAGACCTGCCTCCTTGTCTGTCCAACGGCTTTTCTCGTCGAACATGACGTCGCGACTCCGCACAATCTGCTGCCTCCTTGGGTCAAAGAGCCGGTACGCCTTGCTTCCGCTCTCATATCCAAGGAAAATACACCGGCGGGTACGCGGGTCCAGCTTGCTCCGTCCTTCACGTGCCTGGACCATTGCATGTGCAACACAACCAAACGTGCGGCGGTGACCCACTGCCGGCCTCCTCCCGCTCCAGACTTCTTGTCGCGTTTTCCACGCATTGCTCTCCTTGTCCTTCAGCGGCTTGGTCGGCATGAGATTCATGATGTACGCTGCTGTCCTTGCCGCCTCCGCCCAATACCGTTGTGTAAGGCCGGCGTCGCTCAACATAGATCGCACCATGTTAAGGATTGTGCGATTCACTCTCTCTGCGATGCCATTCTGTTGTGGGGAGTGTGGAGTTGTTTTCTGCCACTCAATCCCCTTGCTCTTCATCCATCCAAGGCACCCCGCATATTCACCGCCGTTGTCACTCCGGAACGCCTTCACCTTCAACTCTGTTTGCCGCTCCACATCAGCCACAAAATCTTGCATGCACGCAAGGACCTCACTCTTCCGTTTCATCGGGTAGAGGTAGAGTTTCCGGCTGTGGTCATCGATGAAGGTGAGGAAGTAGCGAGCTCCGCCGATGGAGCTCTCAAGCGGTCCACACACGTCTGTGTGTACCACGGCCAGTTTTACCGATGCACGCGTCCCCTTGGCGACAAACAGCTGCCGAGTTGATTTGCCAATGATGCATGGCTCACACACAGTCTCCTTGGTTCCATCAAGGTTGCTATTTTGGAGACCCCGCACCACTTCCCTCTTAGCCATCTCCTTCACGGTCGATGGAGAAATGTGGCAAAGTCGGCGGTGCCATAGGTCCAGGTCTCCTCCATCCTTCGTTGCAAGATTGGCGGCGTTGGACCCCACCCGGCTGCTGAGGATCTTCGCGCGTAGCAGGTACAAGTCGTCCTCCCTCTTGGCACGCGCAATCACCTCACCTTTGCCCTCTTTGCGGATGACGGCCTCCTTCTTTGTGAAGAGCACCGCAAGTCCCTTGTCGGTAAGGCGGCTGACGGAGAGCAAGTTTGCCCCAAAGTTGGGCATATGCAGCACATCGTAGATTGTGCTCGTGACAGGTTTGCCATCCACAACTGACTCAATGCGTACGTTACCCTCACCGGCGGCCACCTCTGTTTTTCCATTGGCCACCATCATGCGTCTCTCCGAGGCGCCGTAGGTGACAAATGCCGCCCTGTTGCATTGTGTGTGGCGGCCTGATCCGGAGTCGATGACGGCAACTCCCGGATCCTTCAAGTTGGTGAAGTTGTACGCCATAAGGGCGTGCTCATCTTTCTTCCCGCCCCACTGCGACCGATGTGTTTTCTTCTTGGGACAGTTGCGCGCGTAGTGGCCCTCCTTGCCACAGTTGAAGCACTCCCCCTTCTTGTTAGCCTTCTTGGTGCCCTGTTTGGCACCCTTCTACTTGTCGCCTCGGCCTCCACTTTGAGGATGAACCGTGTAAGCTAAACTTGATGCCGATGCACTCTCTCGACCGCCACGTCGCATCCACTCATTGCGCACGTACTTTGCAACCTTCGGGTACTTCAGCTCGTCGGAAGGCCAGCCACCAAGGATCGTGATCATGGGACTCCAACTGTCTGGCAAGGTCAAAAAGAGGATCATAGCTTGCAACTGAGAGTCGACCTCCCAACCAGTGGCCACGCACTCCGTTGCGAGTGACTCAATCTGCTGCATGATCTCCATGATGTTGTCGCCTTCGTTGGCTCGGAGGGTGACGAGCCGTTTGAAGATGAAGAGCTGATTGGCAAGGTTGCTTGACTGGTAGATGGAGCAAAGTTTTGACCATGCGTCTGCGGCCAGGGTGCATCCTTGGATGTGTCCATGTTGTGGTGGGCATAACGCGGACACAAGGAGCACCAACACCTTTTTGTTGTGCTTCTTGTATGCCTCCTTTACCTCAGCCGTTGCAGTCTCCGGCGGAGCAGTCTCATCACCTTTTACAAGCTCAAGCAGTCCCTTGTCGTCGAGGAAGACCTCAAACTGCCACCTCCACAAGGCGAATCCTGTCCCATCAAACTTAAGGACAGCGCGGCTGCTCTCTTGCTCGCTGGTTGCCATGTCTTGCTGTTGGAAGCGTGAAATCAAGCTGGCTTTGAACCCCTTAGAGGCGTGGGCCCATAACCCTTTGTTGGCCTGAGGGTGAGTGTGCACCCTGGAGGGTCCCTAGCAGTGGCTGGTTCACACCACCAACTGTTTTTGGAGAGACTGAAACTATGGAGGCAACTGGTTCCAAGGATGGCAAAATCTGGTCAGAGAGTGAGGCAATAGTTTTGGCCTCAATTG
>SZWC01011787.1:36321-52239 GCA_023375785.1 Penium margaritaceum
CCTCAATTGGATGGGAATTAACACTTGATCAAGGCTCACAAGCAGTGGCATTTTATAGCCACTGATCTAAGCTTTCCAGAACACCAAAGCATGCCAGATTTGGAGCTTCCTAGCAGATTCTATGGCTTCTAGAGTGCTCCTTGGTAGGCTGTCCTTTTCCCACCTAGGAAGGCATCCCTTCCCTCCTCTAGAAGCTTCTGCCCCTTCCTAGATTCCTCAGCTTGCTTCTAGTAGGAAGGAAGGTGTCCAGAAGACCAAGACACCTCTAGATGCCTTGTAGGACAAGTCACCCCTTCTAGAAGGTGTGCCACCTTCCTGGACTCTCACCTGGCCTTCTAGAAACTTAAAGAGGAACTCTAGAGGTTGAGCTAGCTTCCTGGCATCTATTTTCCACCTCCCTTGAGGCAGGGCATAACTTCATCTTGTGGGACTTGAACCCGGGCCCCTGCCTCTAGAGGTGGACACCATTAACCACTAAGCCACTAAGGCTTGTCTTTTTGGTGTTCCTTTTTGGAGTCACTCCTGCCATGGTGAGGAGCATCATTCCAACACGGCGTCATATACCTCATTGGCTTGGATGGAGTCGAAGGGCACGACATAGGGCCACAAGTCCTAGCCTTGTGCCCAGATTTAGAAGCTGAGCTTCCAGCTCCAGAACTGCTCGCCAGCCTGAAGTGGCTCCATTGCGGTTTCAAAGTCCTTCAGCCTATGGTTTGCACCCAGTGTGGGGCCTAGGACGCACGTTACCATCTACAGTTGGCGTTCTGTGTGTTGCACTAGGTACTGTGTGGCATAGGTTACTGCAAAGCTCGCGTACCCAGGTGGAAAAAATGGTTCTTGTTGAATCTGTTGCTGGTGTTGCGGCAACTACTGATGTTACTGTTGCGGCTGCTACTGCGGCAGCTGTGGCGGCGGCTGCAGTGCCGCTAGCTGTTGTGTCAGCGTTTTGAGCTGCTCGGGCCAAGCGGCGAGCGGGTCATTCGAGCAAGCATGACCGATGACAAAGCCTGCAGGGTGTTGGTCCTCATACAGTTGCTTGTGCTGCTGGGGCAACGGATGTTGCTACTGCTGCTGCAACTACTGCTGCAACTGCTGCTGCTACAACTACTGTTGTTGCTATTGCTACTATTGCTATTGCTACTGCTGTTGATGCTTGTGTTACTGCCGTGGTCGTTGTTGCTACTGCTCTTGCTGTTGGTGCTACTGATCCTATTGCTGTTGCATTGACGGTAGCAGCTACTGCTGCTCTTGCATTTGCTATAGTTGTTGCACAAAGGGGGACCCTTCAATAGAGGAGGACCCCTCTCCATTCTTTGCCATGGTGTCCTTTGTTTCCCCTCATTTTCTACTGCGGCTACTTTCAACAGTGACGTCAGCCTAGGATGACTAATGACAACAGTTATTGCTGCGTTATCTGTACCCTGATTGTTGTAGATTTATATTGTTGTTGTCGCTGACAGCAACTGTGACGTCAGCTGAGTATGGCTGATGTGAGCAACGGCTATTGCATTGCTGCTGTAGCGGCTGCTCCGTCAGCCGCACTACTACTTTTGCTGCTATTGTCGCTACTGTCGCTGCTGCTACTGCAGTACATGGTGCTATTGCTGCCGTTGCTACTACTACTGTTGCTACTACTGCTACTGGTGCCGCTATTGCTCTTGCTCCTACTGTTGCTAGTGTTGTTTTTTCTATTGCAACTGCTGCCACTACTGCGTCTAAGCTACTATGTGCTGCTGGTAATGCTACACCTAATCCAGCTGCTGCAGCGGCTGTACTAGTTTTTGGTACTACAACAGGGCCACTTGTGGGGATGGGGGATTGTTTTTTTCTATTTTTTCTTTCTTTCATTGATCCTTGCTCGGTGCTTGCTACGAGTTACGAGTAACGAGCTCGCTGCTCACTGCTCGCTACAAGCTACGAGTAGCGGGCTTGCTGCTCGCTGTTTGCTGTTTGCTACTCGCTATGAGCAGCGAGTTGCAAGTAGTTTTTGCTGCTACAATTCGTGCTGCTGGCTCCTACTCGCTACTACTTGTTATTGCTGCTGCTGGTGCCGGCTGCTGCCATTGTGGCTGGCTGTTGCAGCTACCTGATGATGTTGCTGTTGCCGGCTGCTATTGCTGCTAGCTGTTGTTGCACGCTGCTGGCATTGTTGCTACCCACTACTACTACTGTTGCCGGCTACTGCTAGTGCTGCTCGCTGCTCGTGCTTGTTGTGTGCTGCTCCTGGTGGTACCGCGCTGGCACAACACAGTCACTTTCATGGTGTCATTGCCATGTGTGTCAATGTTGCTCCAGAGCTGGTCCTGCGTGTTGCTACCACCATCGTGGGGTCAGTGCTGCCAAAAAAACAATTGGCAGCATTTCCCCCACGCCGGGAGCGTTTTGACGACGCCACCCGATGGGTCAATGCTCCCAAAACAAATCCGGCAGCATTTCCCCTACACGGGGGCGTTCAAGGGATCCCGGGCATTGACTAGACTTGTTCGCAGGTGTTCTACTGCTCCTGTCGCGCTTTGGATCGAATACAAAGCTTGAATTCACTTATAGCATCAGCTTGGGACATCAGCATTGTTAATGCAGCGTGCGGGAACCCATGCTTGTTGCTTATGCTGCCGTTGAGTCTGCTCCTCCACAGCCTAAGTCTGAGAGCTGTGGTGTTTGTCACTTAGAAGTGTATGTGCCAAAGTTAGCGCCAGACAACAGCTAAAAATGGAAATGACTGATTAAGAGCTGAGAATGAACAACAATGGGAGACCCATCCAAATTTTAGCTCCCCTCAGCTCTGTAGAGCTTGTTACTCAGTTTCCAAGCCAATAAAAAATAGACATATTTTCTGGCAGGCAAGGTTTTCTCGATGAGCCCTGCCAGACGGTTGACATCCCAAAACCTGGGCTTTGTCCATTTTGCTTGAAAACTTGAGCATACCATAATACGCACGCTTCAAATGCAGTCGTGTGGTAAGAATCAGCTAGAAGAACAGCAGTGAGGAGATCCGGCCGCCCAAACACATGCAGTGTCTACGCTAGTCCCCGGTACCAGCAATGTCCAAAAATCATGAAACTTGGACCCTGAGCATAACATGGTGCTGCGAATGCAACAGTGCAGTCAGACATGGTGCTGGATGCGTGCAGACAACATATGCAACGACAGTGACTGCTGGCGGCATGACTGCCAAGGAGGTCTTCTGATGGAGCTGAGCACGTTGAGCTAGAATTCCTACGCAGCAAGTTGGGGTAGCAGCGTTGTTGATGCACCGTGCAGGCATCCACGCTCGTTGCTTAGTTAGGTATCCCCTTAGTCTGCTGCTCTAGAATCTAAGTCTGAGTGCTCTAGGTTTGTTGGTCAGAAATGCGCGCACCAATGTTAGCGTAAGTTATAAGCTAAGAGTTGCAAAGAACTGAATAAGGATCAAGAATGAGACACAATGGGAGATCCATCCAAGAACTAACCTCTCCCAGCTTTGTAGAACTTGTTACTCAATTCACCATCCAATCAGAAAATAGCTCTATTTTTAGGGTGGCAGGTTTTCTGAGTGAGCCCTGCCTGACTGCTGACAGCCAAAAACCCGGTTGTAGTCCGTTTTGCCTGAAAACCGGACCATACCGTAGTATTGTTGCTGCAAATGTAGCCGTGCGGTCAGAATCAGCTAGAAAAATAGCAATGAGGATTTGTGGCTGCCCAACACCAGGCACGCGCCTACACTACTCCCTAGTGACAACAGTGCCATGCTAGCATGAGATTTGTACCCTAAGCAAAGCAGGTTGTTACAAATGGAATGGTATAGTCAGCTCCCGCAGTGGATGCATGCAGATAGCATTCACACTGGTAGTGACCATCGGTGGCCCAACTGCCGAGGAGGCCTGCCGATGGAGATGAGCACATCGCTAGAGGAAGGAGGCTCTAGCGAACTGCGTGTAGTCCTCGACGTATGTCGGCTGAACAGGACGACACTCCGGCAGCGTCAAGTCTCATCTTCAGTCATCTGCTCGCCGATGTACACAAGCCAGGAGGACACAACAGAGCACAATGAGAGATGTGAGAAAAAACCAACATTCCCCCATGACGTAGAGGCACAGTGCTCATGGGCGGACAGTAACACATTCAACAGACAGACTTCCCCAGGGTCTGCAAAGACGTAGGCAGGGACAATGAGTGCAACTCACGGAAGCACGCAGACCAAACTCACAGCCTTCTTGAACGAGTCATGCTTCAGTGCCTTGGTCAAGAAGTCAGCCACCTTCCGAGCTGTCTCAACCCACACAATGCTGACGCTGCCGTCGTGCATCAACGAAAAGACGTAGAGATATTCAACATTGATGTACATTGTGCGTGTGTAATGCACACCGTCATTGTCGCCGATGGCCATGGCACTCTCCATTGTTAGAATGCAACGCGTAGGACGCCCTGTAAGTGATCATGCTCGAGCTCCAAGCTCAAGAATACTCGGGCAAACCGTAGATCCTTCATCTGGTGGGCGGTGTGCAACAGGTTCTTGACACGCTGGATGGCAGCCATACCTAGCAATACAATGAAGACATTTTTTATGTAGACCAAGACACCGATGAAGGTCTGGCCTTGCGGGCTGATGAACAATGTGGGGGCAGTAGTGTAAGGGTGTAACCATTCTTGGAGGCTTCGCGATTCGGACTCGCGAGTCCGAGTCTTAGGACTCGCGAGTCCGGATCCAAGGCCGGGACTCGCCCCGGACTCGTCAGGCCGCTTCGCGTTGGGGGGGGGAGGGGGGGGGGGGGGGGGGGGGGGGGGGGGGGAACACGAGCGAGACCGGGTCAACACCTACCGAGACCAGAAACGGTGGAGGCACCTTACGCCCTTTGGCGGCCACTTTGGCACTGCCACCTCGATGGCCATGCATTATACCCAAAAGCATGCATGCCAGGTCAGAGTACATGCATCATTTGGACGGTGGGCAGGCTTTTCGAGGATGACGGGGCTTGCCCGAGGCTTGCGGGCAGATCCCACGACCATCGCTGAAACCCTACCCCCAGACCCGAATTGGGTCACTCTTGCACGCTCGCTGTCGAGCGTGCGGTTGAGCACGTTAAGTGCTCAACCCCTAAGTACATCGAAGACACCATGGCCGAAACGTCTGCCGCCGGCGCTGCTGGCGGCACAGGAGCTGCATCCTCTCCAGCAGCCCTGTCTACACCTGCACTCCATCCCCCCGAAGGCCTCTCTTCAGCCCCTGCAGTTGAGGGCAACGCAGACAATCCTGCCGTGAAGCAATTCTTAGAAGTGCGGCGCAAACGGCCGAGTGTGGCGTGGACACAGTTCACCCTTTGCTTCATTGAGGGTGAGTTACGTACACGCTGCAACATCTGCCCAAAGAAGAAGGGGAAGAAGGGAACGTTCTCCCTCAACGATGGTACGACATCAGGGATGTGGAAACATATGAGGCTGAGCCACAATGCCAAATGGAAAGATCTGAAGGTTCAAGAGGCAGCTGAGAAGCTACTCCAGGCCACCAGCAACGCCGCCACAACTGTTGCCATCATGGACGGCACCAATTTGCAACAGGCTAGGTCTGTCGCTGGTGTTGGGGTGGCATTCAACAGGAAGCTTTTTTTGTGCTATGTGTGGAAGCATGTTGTTGACAAAAACGTCAGTTTCATCAGCATGGAGAGCATGTGGCTGAAGCACGCATTTTTGCACTGCAATCCCTTTGCCACTCTTCCTGGCCGTGTGTCCCTTGCCAAGCTCATTCGCATGAACGCTGGTGCATACCGCAAGCGGCTGATGAGCATTTTCAAAGCTGTCAGCACATGAGTGTCTTTCACGATGGACGGGTGGCAGTCCGATGCAAATGTCAAGTACTTGGGCGTCACCTGTCACTGGATTCAAGACTGGACCATGCAGAGTGTAGCATTGGCCTTTCCGCATGTCACAGACTCTGCCACGGCAGAGAACGTATACAACTTGTTCTCAGGTTGTGTGAGGGACTAGGGGCTGTGGGAGAAGATGTACACTCTGACTGTTGACAATGACTCTGTGAACGACAGCATGGTGGACAACCACCTGCTGCCACAGCATCCGTCTTTCCACAAGGACGGGCACATTCGTTGCATGGGTCACTCAATGAACATCACCGTGCAAGATCTTTTGAAGTCTGAGAACCTGAAAGTGCACCTCAGTGGTGCCCGTGACATTGCCAACTTTGTCACCAAATCTGCCAAGAGAGAGGAGAGCCTGATGACTACAGCAGCAGAGTGTGGTGTGCAGTACCTGTCTCTTCATGCTGACATGCCAACGAGGTGGAACTCCACCCTGGACATGTGCTAGAGGGTGGTCCACCTCAAGCCAGTGCTTGACATCTGGCTCAAGTCCAAGGCACCGCAGCTGCTACCCAGTGAGGCCGGGTGGGAGCTGCTAGCACTGGTGGTGGCCATGCTGAAACTGTTCAAGAGTTTCACTATTGACATCTCCGGCCAGAAGTACCCAACCATCTCATTGGTGCTTCCGTTTTTCAATCTGCTGCTTGGCAAGGTGCACATGTGGCATGTGAAGGTGGCTGAGGCCGAGAAGAAGCAGAAGAGGAAGGCTCTTCTGGACACGACTGACCAGCTCCTCTTGGAGCTGAAGGATGGCTTCACGGCCGTGTGCAGTTTGGTGCTCAGTTTGGTACTCAGTTTGGTGCTCAGTTTAATGCTCACATTGGTGCAGTTGCTGCTATGTTTAGTGCTCTGTTTGGTGCTCTGGATGTAATGCTGAATACTCTGTTTGGTCATGTACTTGTGGTTGTGGATGTAATTGTGGTAGTTGGAGATGTACGTGAAAAAGTGCAACGTGCGCCATGTGGTCGCCACCTTCGCGGATCCTCGCTTCAGGCTGCGGGATCTGGAGCGTGTGCACAAGCTCATGGGCATCAAGAGCGCAGCCGAGCTGGAGGTGAAGGTGGTGGAAGAGCTGCAGCCCTACTACATCAAGAGGAACGTCAAGCATGAGGACGAATGGGTGGCAGGGAAGGAAAAAGGCAAGCGCCCAGCCGCCGAGGACGTGCACGACTCGCAGGGCAGCTCCAGCCAGCCAACTGGCAGGGCTGCAGGAACTACATCCCGGCAGAGCAAGGTAAATTGGTCGGAGCTCCAGAAGCAATGGAGGGATGGAGGGATGGTGGGATGGAGGCATGGAGGGATGGCGGGATGGAGGAATGGTGCTTTGTTTTATGTTATACCTTGGTGCTTTGTCTCATTACTAATACTCTTCCTTGGTGCTTTGTTTCAGGAGTCCCCGGCTACTGCTGAAGGAACCAGAACTAGGCAAAAGGAGAAGTCTGCAGAGAAGCCGCAGAAGAAGACGATGCTAGAGCTGGCGGAGGAGGACACGATGGACGAGCTCTATGAGGAACCGGAAGCACAACCAGTGTCAGTGGCACCAAACACTCTCGAGCAGGAGATAGAAGACTACAAGAAGCACGCGCGCGGAGGCCGGAGATGCAACGTTCTACACTTCTACAGGGACAACAAGGACAAGCACCCCATCCTTGCTAGGGTGGTCCTGGACCTCTTTGCGGTGCTTGCAACGAGCACCCCCTCTGAGAGAATGTTCTCACTTGGAGGGAGGGTGGTCACCGAGGTGCGGCATAGCCTCAGCAACGTCATGGTGGAGGACCTCCTCACTCTGAAGACCTGGATCAACGACCCGACCCTCCTCAACTTTCCCGTTGCACCAGATGGAACGGTTGCACCCGAGTTGCTGCACAAGGAGAAGAAGGAGAGGCAGAGGCGCAAGGAAGTGAGGAAGTCTGAAGCGGCAGTCAGACAGGGATTGGTGAAGATTACCATCCTCCCAGACTCAGACGATGAGGGAGAAGACGTGCCAGACGCAGTAGGGTTGGACACAGATGAGGATGACGATGAAGATGATGACGATGTGTATGGAGAGGGTGATGGGGAAGCTCATGCCTATGATGATGATGATGGCCATGCCTGTGAGGAGGATGATGATGTCTTAGATATAGGCTGAGTTGTTGATGCTTCATTTCATTGTTGTTTAACCATTGTTCTTCTGCTTTGTGAATTCATTCCTCTTCCTAGGACCTTGCATTGGAAATGGACTTGTCATGCTTCAATGGCCCTGACTGTGTCACTATTAAGCACACTAATTCAAACACATTATGGTGCTGTGTTTGGTGTACTAACAGGTAGTGAATACATAGGTTGGTGCTCTGTATGGTAGACTACCCAGCACCCACATACTTTTGTGAAGTTGTGCAAATAAGACAGTGAACAATACACAAAAATGCAGCCTACTGGAAAAGTGCAATATGTGTTCAGTGGAGTTGTGCTCATACTCTTCAACCTCGCAATTCTGAGTCCTGAAGACTTGTGAGTCCTGGACTCGCGAGTCTTTTGGGAAGACTCGCGGAGCCGAGTCCTCGACGTGGGCTCGTTCCGCGAAACTGAGTCTGAGCCCAGACTCGCGAGTCAGGACTCATTTATACCCTTACAACAGTGTCGTGCAGGAGGCCACCGAGGTGGAGCGTCCAACTAATCTCATGGTTCTAGCACTGAGGCGACTATTTCTGGCCATAGAGGGCCTTCCATAGCTGCCAGACCTTCCCAGTACCGTCGTTGAAGCCTGGAGGCCACACCATGTAGAGCTCCTCTCCCCCCAGTGAGCCATGAAGGAAAGCGTTGCTCACATCCATCTGATGCAGCTCCCACATGTGCTGGGCAACCAGGCTGAAGAGCGCTCGGCTAATGTAGAATCCACCAACAGGGACAAAGATCTGAATGTAATCAACCCCAAGGACCTTCGCCAACCCCTTGGCTGTGAGGCGGGCCTTGTACTTGTCCAAGGACCCGTCCGGCTTCCATTTGCGCCGGAAGACCCATTTGGTACCAATGGCCTTTCGATCTGGAGGGGGACATACGAGGTCATACACGTGTTGCTGTCGAGGAGCAACGAGCTTGTCGGTGTAGGCAGTATCCCAGTGTATGGCCTCAAAGGAGGCTCAAGCCTTGCGTAGGGTGGCTGGGTCTTCTGGGTGTGCCGTGGAGTGGAATACGAGGGCAAGCGCGTCTTGAGCTCCAGGAGGTATGCACGTGAGTACAGCCGTGACGGCATGCCGATGCTCCTAATAGGGTATTTCATAGCCCTATGTAGAGCCTTGGTGGAGGTTCGCAATGATGGCCAAAGTGGTTAGGCCGAGGGCCTTGGTGCCAGAGTCCCCACTCACTATCGTAGGAGTGGAAGAGACACGTGGGGTAACAGGGGGCCGAGGTGCCATAGGGCGCGGTGTGGCGGTCTACGTACTCACTGACAACCTGGGTTGGAGATTGCCACCTAGGCCATGCATGTAGCATCGTAGGACAGGTGATGGCACAGAATCCGAGGTACTGGCCAATGCGGACGGGGCTGCTGATGCGGAGGGACCAGCGGACACGGGCAAAGCTACTGACCTGGAGGGACCAGTGGACGTAGACGGGTCTGCCAACCCGGAGGGACTAGCAGACGTGGACAGGGCTGCCGGCACAGAGGGGCCAACAGACTCTACTAGGGCTGCCGGCCTACAGGGTCCAGTGGGTGCAGACCAATCTGCCGGCCCGAAGGGACCAGCAAACGCGGACGAGGATGCTGGCGCAAAGGGGCTAGCAGACGCGACTGCAGCTGCCGGCTCGGAGGGGCCGGTGGATTCAAACAAGTCTGTAGGCCCGAAGGGACCAGTAAACGTGGACGGAGCTACCGGCGCAGAGGGGCCGGCACATGCGACCGGCCCAAAGGGGCTAGTGGACGCAGACAAGTCTGCTGGCCCGGAGGGACCAGCAGACACGGACAGGGCTGCTGGCGCGGAGGGGCTAGCGGACTCAACTAGGGTTGCCGGCCTGGAGGGGCCAATGGACACTACTAGGGCCGCCGGCCCAAAGGGGCCGGCGGACGCAGCTTGAGCTACCGGCCTGGAGGGACCACTGGATAGGGCTAGGGGTGTGGACCCTGAGGCACTAGGTGATGTGACGTCCAGAAGCGGCAGGACAAAGGACGGACTCATCACTCTCCTACGCGACAAGAGGGACATCAACGAGCCGGAGCGAACGAGGTCATGTGGAAAACAGCTCCTCAAAGAAGAGGGCACTGCAAGACTCGATGATGTAGTGCCGCGAGGGATCTTAGAAGCGCCAGGCTTTGGACTGATGAGAGACATCGAGGAAGGTACAAGAACACCCGCGAGGGGCAAGCTTGCCACCCTGCTGTGGGACGAGCAACCACATAATGGCCACGCAGCCTAAGACGCGAGCCAAGCTGAGGTCAGCCCGCTAACCGTACCAGTGCTGGTACGGCATGGACTTGCAAGGAAGAGAGGAGTGGAGAGTCCGGTTCTAGACCCATGTCATGTAGGCCATGGCTTTGAAGTAGAAGCCATCGGGGAGGCTAAACTCGACCCGCATGGTACGGACGGCGTCAGCCATGGTGCGTTTTCGCTGCTCAAAGACACCGTTCAGGGTTGGTGTGTGAGGCGTCGACGTCTTGTGGTGGATACCGCGGGAGGCGAGAAAGGTCGTGATCTCTCCCATGTACTTGCCATTGCGATCGAAGCAAAAGCACCAAAGAGGCAGACAACACGTGCGCTCCGCACAGACAAGCCAGTCCTGAATTGCAAGAGTGACATCATTTTTCTGCCGAAGGCAGAAGACCCAGTGGTTGTGAGAGTAGTCATCACTGAGGGTAAGGACATAGCGTCTATGCTCCCCGACGGACTCGGTAGGGAGAGGACCCATGACATCAGAATGGACCAGGTCAAGAAGGGTGGATGCACGGGAGAAAGACTGAGGATATGTTGATCGGTACATCTTGCCCTGGAGCGCAATCAATGCACTCTCTGGGGCACGGCAAGGAGAAGGCGTCCGGGTCAAGGCCTTTGGCCGACTGGGTGCGGAGCATGCTATCGACGACAGTAGAGTGGACATGGCACAAGCGGCGGTGCAAGAGACGTGAGTGCTGTAGTGAGAGCGTGCATGTGACAAACACATGGCCTGTGGTGGATGACGGGGAGGGGACAAAGGGATCAAAGGACAGACAAGGCGCGTGCCACAGGTTGCCACAGGCAGTGGCGTGTAGAAAATCAAGACCGGACGGACGTAACGACATAGTGCCAACGCCACGTGAGTGCAGAACGTCCATGCTCATGCGGTCAAGTGCAGTGACGGACAGGAGTCTAAGCTCAAAACCTGAGACAAAGAGGACATCAATCACGAAGACATCATTGACAGGACCACGGAAACGAATAACACCAACACCGCGGACAAGTAACACCTGTCCAGAGCCGATGTAGATACCGGACACACCGATAGGACCAAGTACATTGAAGGCCTTGTGAGAGGCCGTCATGTGATACGTGGCCCCAAAGTCGATGATCGAGGTCTCGGCAAGGTCCTAGACCGGAGTCGCCAGATAGTTAACAGTCACATGGAAGCAAGCAAGAGACGCGAAAGCGGTGGACGGCGGCGCAAATGGAGACTCCCAATTATCAAGCTACAGATTTTCATCATAGAGAGGGGCAGAAAGAAGTACAGGAGACGATGAAATGGACGAGGGAGCAAGACACGACCAAAGCTTTGTCTCAATCATGCAGGACAGGGAAGACGGGCAGCAGGTGACGCAACTCGCACTTCCCCTTGGGGGAGGGTGAGGCAGGCCGAGCTAGAGCGCGATGAACTATTCCAACTGACGCTCATGGGTTGTCGGTCTAGGAGTGTAGACTGAGTACGGAATGACAGCACCAGAGCTTGGATAGGAGGAGGACTGCACCGCTAATGGAAACAAAGGCGTCAATGGCTGCCGATGATGTTGCTGCAAAGCTTAGGACGGCAAGACCGGTGTGGCTGTCGGAAGAGTGGAACTGCTGGACGGGGTGGAGGCATCAGGGCCAGCGATAGTTACGCCGGCACAGGCAAGGTGACGCTCACGTTGGCGACGCATGGTGGTGATGATATGCGCCTCGTCTGTCGTTAGGATGCATGTGTACCACCCATGTCCTGGCTGGCCACAATGGTGGCACATTGAGCCACCACCACTGGACCCGATCCGCTGCTACTGCTGCTACTGGCCCTTGCTCTTCTTGCCCTTACGCCTCTTCTTTTGTGACAACGAGGAGCTAGAGAATGTAGTTGCTACAGAGGAAGCAACGGCCATAAAGGCAACAACAGGGGAGGCGAGGGCCTCTACGCCGTAGATGCGTGACTCTGGACGAGCTTCCTCAATCCTAAGAAAGAGCTTGTATGCCCAGGGCATGAGGGTGCCCTGGGCCGCCATGGTGGAGAGGACGTCTTGGGTGTAGTGCACAAAGATGTCAGTGTACGCGTCGATAGCACCATGCTTGATGGTCATGGGCGCAGTCAGAGGGGGTGGAGGAGAGGTGCCTAGGCAACAGAGGATATCCTCAGCCCGCTGCCAGTAAGAGGTGACTGTCTCTGTCTCCCCCATGTGCAGGGAGTTGAACTCCTACAACAGACGGCTGGTCTCAGCCTCACTGGATAGGCAATGGGGACGTGGGAGGACGTGCCATGCGGCTGTAGGGTCTAGGGTCCCGCTAGTGGTGAAGTCACCAAGCAAGGGCTCTATGGCTAGGCGTGATGCCGCCGGAGCGACTGGAATAAGGGCGCCTATGGCGCGACCAACATCATACAGCTGGTTTGCCTGCGTTGAGTTGTATGGAAGAATGTAGTATGCATACAGGCCCTCATCATATGCCCAGATGTGGAAGCCAAGCTCCTAGCTTTGGACCTGTTCGCCAGCCTAAAGCGGCGGGGGCGGGATCTCAAAGTCCTTTGGCCTGCAGCCGGCACCCAGAGTGGGGCCAAGGATTGAGGTCATTGTGTGCCGTTGGCACTAGGTTGCTGTTGTGCAAGGTAATGCATTGCAGTAGACACTGCGGGGCTGGCGTGCCTAGGAGGAAGGAAGGGTGGCGGGGTACTGGTTTGTGCATGTGATGCTAGTAGCTGTAATGTTGCAAGTTGTTGTGTCAGTGCGGCAAGCAGTTGCTGAATGGCGACATGTGGATCAGAGGAGCCGGCGACGAAGCTTGTGGACTGCTACTACTGCTGTTGCTGCTGCAGCTGCTACAAAAAAAGGGGCCGAGGGCTCCCCCCAACAGAGGAGGACCCCTCTCTACTAGGCCTATTAGCCATTGTATTTTCTTGGCCCTCCTTGTTCCCTTTTTTTGTTTCTTTCCATTTTCTTTGTTGCGTGTCCTCCTCATGTCAGTAGTGACGTCAGCAGTGATAGCATCCTCGGATGGTTGATATTGGTAGCTGCTACTGTGTTATCTACAAGGTTGCTGCTGTAGATAAGTTTTAGTTTTGTTCATGATGTCAGTAGTGATGTGAGCACTGACGTTAGTTGAGAATTACTGCCGTCAGTAGCGGCTATTGCTAGAAAAATCTAGCAGCATTTCGCCTTCATTGGCGTGTGTAGGGGTTCGTCGGCATTATCTGGCATCTGTACGCCAGTCTTCTGCTGCTACTACTTTGCTCTAGCTCTGATGATGATGATGCGTGCAGGCATCCACGCTCGTTGCTTAGTCAGTTCCCCCTTCAGTCTGCCACTCTAAAATCCGAGTCAGAGTAATCTGGGTTTGTTATTCGGAGATGCGCACGCCAATGTTAGCAGCTGAAAACAGTAGAGAACTGGAAAGAACTGAGTAAGGATCAAGAATGAGACACAATGGGAGACCCCTCCAACAACTTGACTCCCCCAGCTCTGTCAAACTTGTTACCTAGTTCACCAACCAATGAGAGAATAACTCTCTTTTCAGGCTCGTAGGTTTTCTCGGTGAGCCCTACCAGACGGCTGGCAGTGCAAAACTCGGGTGTCATCTGTTTTGCCTGAAAACTAGATCATACCATAATATTGACACTGCGAACGCAATCGTGCGGTCATAATCAACTAGAAAAATAGCAGTGAGGATTTATGGCTGCCCGAACCCAGGCAGCGCCTACGTTAGTCCCTGGTGACAGTAGTGCCGCGCTAGCATGACATTTGGACCCTAAGCAGAGCAGGACGCTGCAGATGCAATGGTCCAGTCAGATCCAGCACTGGTCGCATGCAAATAGCATCCGCAATAGCAGTGACCTCCGGCGGCCCGACCGCCGAGGAGGCCTGCCAATGGAGCAGAGCACATTGCCTGAGGGAGGAGGCTTTAGCGAACTACGTGAAGTCCTCATCGTGCGTCGGCTCCACCGGATGATACTCCTACAGCGTTGAGTCTCGCCGTCAATCATCTACACGCCAATGTACAAAAGCCAAGAGGACACAACAGAGCACAATGAGAGATATGAGAAAAAACCAACACGTTGGAGGGATGAGGATCCAACAAACTATGTGTAGGCCTCAGCGTGTGTCGGTTCCACCAGACCACACTCCTACAGCGTCACGTCTCGCCGTCAGTCATCTGCACGCCGATGTACACAAGCCACGAGGACACAACAAAGTACAAATGAGAGAAGTGTGAAAGACCAACAAAATCTCATCTCGATCTTCATTCAACAGCCTTAGTCCGCGAACCTCAATCACCATAATTTGGGAAAGAGGACCAAGCTTCCTCTCCATCCATTACAATATGCAACCCGGAGATTCTACAAATGATGCAAGAAATTTATTATACATGTTGGTTGAGTATCGTCAACATAACCCATGCCGAAGCATGATCCATTCTAGTTGGAAATGTTTAGGGCATGTAAGCCCATGCAAAAGCGAACATGAGCTCTGTGTGTGAGTGCAATGAAAAATAGCAGAAATTTGGCTGCCTGAAACGCATGATATGAAAGAAGAAGAAGGAAGTACAAATAAACCCCTAGCAAGCTTACGTAGGGGCGTCGACAGATAGCCGCACTGGGCCCCGTCACTCCCGCTGAATCCAAACGAGTCAGCGGGGAGAACACACTGCATACACCACAATAACAATCACCGGTAGTCTCCTCGAGACACTTGAGCAGCTCATTGAGTGCCTGAGTCTTGACCACCAGGAAAGCACGAGCAATGCTAAAAAATCTCGAAATCAGCATCTAGACATCACGCACGGCTTTCCAAACATTGGAAGCTCTACTACAGCCACAGGGTCTCATTGTTGCAATGGTACAATCCATTGGGTGCATAATTCTTAACTCACCGAGAAAACTCTCCTAGCTCTTGACAAGCAACAGAACTGCCGAAACGCATTGACCGCATCTTGCCGACGCTATTGTACATGTTGGAAAAATCTTCAGACACTCTCAAGGCCCGTCGCACCGTCATGCCCTCCTCCATCATTCACCACGTGCACTACGGTCCTCGTGTCGACATGCTCTGTGAGGTATGCAATGCTAACATAACTCACAATGGCAATGTCGACGATAATGACAGTCACACTGTCCTTGCCTTGGAGTGTACATCATGCACACCTGGGCATGCCCGATCTCCCCCTCCCCCCCGGGCCCTCTCCTCCCCAACTCCCCCACACCCCCGCCACCACGTAGCCTGTCTGGGCGATGTCCTACGGAGGCCTCTGTCAGACATCCAATACTGCAGCTGACTTCCTTTTGTGGTTGGCCCTGCTGCATTGCCCTTGCTGACCACATATGTAGTGGGAAAAGCAATCATTCTGCACACTTCAAAGCCACAAAAGCCACTCCCCACAATACTCCCCAATCCCAGCACAAATTCACATGCCCATGGAAGTCCATCCACGCCACAAAATTTCCACTTGCAGTGGGTCCATACCACGCAGCGGCTCCCTCTGCACCTACAGACACACAGACAAAACACATCACACGCACGTGGCTGGATCTCTCTCTCTCTCTCTCTCTCTCTCTCTCTCTCTCTCTCTCTCCCTCTCTCTCTCTCCCTCTCTCTCTCACCCTCTCCCTCTCCCTCTCTCTCCCTCTTTCTCCCTCTCTCCCTCTCTTCCTCTCTCTCCCTCTCTCCCTC